>VXBL01005228.1:817734-980763 GCA_013400195.1 Aramus guarauna
GATCTCTGCTCTGGTGCCTGGAGCACCTCCTGCCCCTCCTTCTGCACTGACCTTGGTGTCTGCGGAGTTTCTTACATCTTCTCACTCCTCTCTCTGGCTGAAAAAGCTCTCCCTAACTGGGTTTTTTCCCTTCTTAAATATGTTATCACAGAGGTGCTGATTGGCTTGGCCTTGGCCTATCAGACACAGGGGAAGCTTCTAGCAGCTTCTCACAGAAACCACCCCTGTGGCCCCTCCCGCTGCTAGCAAAATCTTTCCATGCAAACCCAACACAATGGTACATGAGGATGTGGAAAAGTTCAGTTCTAGTCCTTTCTGCATCCCCTCTCCACTGCTAATCTAAATAAGGTAGTGAATAAACTACAAATACCTGTACCTATGTTCAGCCAGCTATAAAGTTTTTATGTCATGCAATCTATCTGAAAAAAAATGGTGGACTTCCATTTGGTAAACTCCTTGACGGTCCAGGCTCATTTCTCTAGGTGTCACCTTTAACTCTTCTGCTGTTTGTCATACCTCATGTAGCTGTACCCTTCAGCTACACTGGAAAATAAGGAGACAATAATATAGGTGAGTGATAGAAGAAATGTAAAGTGATCTGAATTCAGGAAATTTCCTTTGTATTGGCAATGATCTGAGGATGCGGATAGCAAGAAAGACTGATCACCAGAGATGAGAAATGGTTGAGTGATTCTTTCAAATGAGATAGAATATATCTTTCACTATATAAAGTCTCCTCTCCAGGAGGCTGGCAAAGGATGATAAAGGAAATTTCCACCAAAACAGTGGACTTTGTCATACTTGATTGTAAAAATGGAGGAAAACTTGCATTATTACTTCACTATCCCTGAAAATTAGTTCTTTTTCTAGACTGTGTAAAGTCATTTTGGTGGAAGATGAGGTTGCTGCTTCAGTGCTCAAGCTGTGGTCTATAAGAAGAGAAAGAGATGTACAATGAAGTTACACAGATGAAAAACAGTGCTTGACATTCATTATTTTCCTATTTATAGCCAAAGCATATCCTAGTACATAGCAAATTCTTGCCTTTTGAGATGTAATTTATAATATTGTCAGTGATTCTAACTTTAACCTGTGCTTGTCATTATTTCTCATCTTCATTTATGGTGTTGCTCTTACTGTTTTCCTTCTCATTTGCTGTATTTTTTGATAAATTAGATGACAGGCTCTTTGGGGCAGTGGCCATATTTTGCTGAATGCTCTCTGCTATGAAATAAGCCCTTTTTTGGACTCAACCACATGTTTACTCACACTCTAAAGAGAATATAAGTAGCTTCAGAATGGATTGTTCCCCCTGAAAAAGCTGAAACAAGGGACCTCATCCTGCATTTATTGCAGAGGTTTCACTGTCTTAATATTTTGTGTGTAAAGAATATTGGGGAACTCATGTTGGTCAAAATAAAAGCAAAAGGAATTTCACATATTCCGCTGTCTTTGTAACTAGGCACCCAAAGGCATAAAATCTCGCAATTTGAATCAAGTTAGCTATTCTATAGTCCCATGTCTCTAGCATCATTAATAATCAATATCTGATTTTACACTGCTTAAACATATGAGAAAACCCCTCCTGGTTTAAACCTAATATCTTTGCCAAGTGCCAAATATATTTGTCTGCCTCCCTGCTTTTTTTTTTCCCTTCACTGAAAACACCAGATTGTATTTACTCAGCTGAGTCTCTTATGCCAATAAACAGCAGGCATACTGACACCTTACCACAGGTCGCTAGGGATCCAGTTTCTTGAATGTATTTGAATTTTCTGTTGGCTGATCAAAATACTGATGTTGTCAAAAGTGGAATATGGATGTGCACATTCTGCAGCTCTTACTTATCATGGGTTGTTTCACATGAAATGAGAAGCAGAGCAGAGTTAGTCATGTGAGAATCTCTCCTGCTTTCTCTCTATGCTTCACTGCTTCTTGTCTCCATCTGTGAAAGCTATACATAGCCTTTGAACACCCAGAGCAAAGTGCTCAAACAATAAAAGATAAACTCTTAAATTAATATATGGAAACAACCACCAAGTATGAAAATTTATTTCCATAAATCATAGATTTAAAGAGGATAGATTGGATTTTTTTTTTTATTTTAATACATAGACAAGTACTGTTACCATTTTTTATTAATGACAGTTCTTTCTTTTTAAATGGAAACAACATAATAGGTATTATAATTCAGCATTTATTAAAGTGCTGTAAGACATAATAAAAAAAAACTACAAGTCATTACAAATGAAAATGGCGCTGAGAGTTCATCTTCTTGTTATTTCTTTGTCTAAAACCTCAAACTTTTCTTTGGAAGTTCAACATGCTGGAGAACTGAGTAGATGAGGAATTGTTTAGGCCAGAGGTTATAGTAAAAATAGGAAGTTAGGAAATATTTTTGGCAGGAGGTATAAAGGCTATTTGTAGGAGAACAGGAAGATAGTTCAACTGAAAAAAGGAAAAGGGGAATGTACTGAAGGATAGTATTTGACCAATAATTTAAAATAATTTGGTTTGTTTGCATGTTGTGTTGTTATTCTAATTTGTCAGGGTCTGAAAGAAGCATGCTTTGAGATAGAGCTAAGTTTCACTTTGAAGATATTGAAACAGAATACTCAAAAATCTGTTTGAAAATGTAAAAAGATATTTGACATGTCATATTTTTCCACATCCTTTTTTAAGCCAAAACTGTGTAGTAGAACTAAAGTTCATGTCTGTGACATAGCATATACCAGTTTTATATATATATAAACACAGTTTAAGGTTATCCAAGAGTTTCCATACTTCAGTTTTAAATACAAAGAAATGTTGTGGGGTTTTTTTTCTGTACTTAAGGAGTTGGGTAAAATTAAAACCTAGTTATGCAGCTTCTAAAATTAGTAGGCCTAGACATACTTACTTTCACACAGAGAGACATAATGAAAAGCAAAGAATTTTCATATTGTGAATGAGATTCAACCTGTTATGTTTAATTGAAATATATTTCAATGACATTGCCAACAATATTTTCAAGGAGTGCCAATTCAGTTTCATATTATTTACTACTATTAGTCATCATCACAAATTAATTTAATGTGGTATTCTGACAAGTAATGATGGATATTCTTTTTTACCTATACTTTAGAATAAATATATAATTTTCAAGTGTTGTGGATTTAATGTGAATTACTAAATATCAGGACTAAATGGGGCTTTGGGCAACCTGGTCTAGTGGAGGGTGTCCCTGCCCGTCTCAGGGGGTTGGAACTAGATGATCTTTAAGGTCCTTTCCAACCCAAACCATTCTATGATTCTGTGATTCTAAATAAATTGATAAGAATGTATTTGATTACTTTGTAAAGTTCAGTGGTTTGTTATCATTTTACCTCTTTATGTTTTTAATGCTTTCTTAATTTTCATTTTATTGGCCTATTTAACTTTCCCTTGTACTTAGCAGATTCTGTTCAAAGTTCTAGAGCATAAACTTAACATCATTATTTTCCCCTGATGTATCATTCTTATAGCAAATATTACATCTCATGCTTCTATTGCTGCACATGCAGTGTGTGTTAATGAAGTCAGAAGCCTGACTAGCTACTTCCTTCCTGTGAGATCATTTGTTTATTAAAACCAGAAGTTATAGACTCTGTGATAAATATTATTAAATAATATGAAATAGAAGTTGAAGAAGGGGGAGGTGGAACAAGCTCCAAAGAGATCTCTCTCTTTCTGTAATTTGAATGTGATACGAGGGAAACTTCTAATAACAAAGAAATGCAACTATGCCAGCTCTGTAAATCTGAATGTTTTCTATCAAGTAGATCTTCTTTGCTTATTTTACACATGTAATTTTGTTTGCGTTGCCTCTGTTTTAGAGATGAGCCTCTAGTATGCTCTTTTATACAAGTTATCCAAAAACATTATAAGAGAAAATGTAGTCTAAGCCTGATCTGGACAATAAATTGGGAAAAGCATATAAAGAAAAGGCTTACAGGCCAAACTAAAGGTTGGTATCCCTGTACCGCAAATTACCAGTCTAGAAATTCACATCATACATTCATAAAATTTGATTTTGTGACGCCAACGCATCTTTCTGTTTGTTATTGACTTGTCTTATATCCAATAACTATGTAATATAGCTTGTCTTTGAGGAAGCTTAGAAGAGCAGTATATGATCATGGCTTCTGGAACAGTTTCATGAAAAGAATAATTGAATAATCCTCTTTCATTGAAATAAATTCTTGGTAATTAATTATAACTTTATGGATATTATTGTAATTTAAATATTAACTATAAATTTGAAACATACTTTTTATTGTTTATTATGTATGTCTTTTTAAAATGAAATAGCACACTTTGAGCATGTTTTCTTTGAATTTTAATGTTATTCCTATCTTGCAAACAACATAGTCATTACAGCATCATGTTATTACTTTTGTTTTTTTCCTCTTCCTTTTGTCCCCTTCCCCCTACCAGCTGCCATTAATTATAAAAAAAAAACAAAAACCACAAAACCAAAACAAAACCCAGAACAGAATAGTCAAATGGCCTTATATAAACTTATTTGGAACAATTTTAAAATAAGCTCTTTTTCTGCTATTTTAATTTGGAAGTGAGCCTTTTTCCTTCTTAATTTAATTCCATAAACTCTCAGTTGCACTAAAGGTTTGTCTTAATGGGTTTTTAAATACCATTGTCAGGATGCCCTGTGGCAAACTGGTTGTGATTCTTAATGGCATCCAGCTGGGCAGGAATGGTTGCGTCAAGATGTCCACCAAAATCAAAGAATCTTTTTAACATGGAAGTACAAATCCAGTATTAATTTTCTGAGTGGCTCTCATCTGCTTCCCATTTTCTTTATGCAGGTTGTTGAAGGCTATCTCCAGAAAAGCCATAGGCAAAGTAGGTGTGCTGACTTGGAGCTCGAGGACCTCAAAGAGATAAGTATCGTGGAAAAAATTTCAGAGGGAAAAGAAGGTTTTAAGTTCTCATTGGATTGTAATTCCTATAAGAACAAAGAAAATTCTGCCCTTTGTTTATTCCTGATAAATGGACAAGAGCAAGGAAAAATACGGCATTCTCTTACCTTCTATGTTTGCCTGCTCTTAGTGAAAACCTTGCTTCTATGTATAACAGGTCTTTCACAATGGTATTAGCAGATTGCTAGCATTACAATCCTGTATTGTAGCTTCTTTATGATTTAGGCATGAAAAGATTGGGAAGAGGCTGTTTGAGCTCATACATGGTTATATCAACTTTTCAAACAGACTAGTGTGGTGAAAAGACAATAGAAGAGTACAGTTATACTCCCTTTGAGGATATTCAGTTAAGAAAACTGAATATCTACAGAAAGAGGATTATACAACCCACCCTTTTTAATTGTGGAGAGATGAACAGTTTATTGGTTCATTAACTCAAATTAGTATTTTATCCCAGGATTTTCCAGATTTCTAAATTGAAATCGATTCAATATGGAATATGAGCATGTCCCTATATTCAGAACAGAAGGAAAGGAATTAGTGAGCACACTGAATATTTTGTGAGGAGGCTTCCACATCCATACTGGACTATAAATTTGATGATTGTTTATAGAACGTGATTAATTATATGAGAGTCAGAGAGGCTGCTGTAACATGAGGTTAATCCTCATTTTCCCTTCTAATGGGATTTGATAATTGATTATTGCTGTTTTGCTTTTCTGATGGTGCAGATGAGACTTTGATCAGCTCAGATGAACAAATCATGATGAATATCATTGCTGTGTGTACAGTAAAGCTGGTTTTTTATATTGGTAAAAGTGCTGATTTCATTTTTATCAAATGCTCAACTGCAAGCAAAATCCTATGATGCATGATAAAATAGTTGTTAAAAGCAAAGAGATGATAAATATCAGGAATCTCTCCAGTTACACAAACAAAATGTCATATTCAGATTTCACATGGAACAATAGAGATATCCCTGAAAAATTATGCATGACCATATTGTAAACCTATACACTGTTCTTTTTACACTCATGGACAGCAAGTGTATATGAATTTTGGAACTACTGTATAGAAATAAGTAAATTTTTTACTAGATAATTCTTTAAAATGCAGCTGAAAGTGCAAGAAGACATTCTTTGGTAGTGCAAACTGTTTCTTCTGTCACTTGATACTGGTTGAGTTCCTGAAATAAAAAACTATCATATACAATAGAGTAGGTCTGCTCAGCTATGGATAGCTTTAAGTACACTTACTTTTTTTTTTCAGTGATTTCATCTTCAGTATTGTTTTTTTCATTGATGAGTTCTTTGTCTGTTACTCTGGTCATATTTTTTCAGATGGTGAAAATCCTTTGGTCTGTGATTTTAAAAACACTTGCAGAATTAAACACCTGTTCTATGAAAGAAACAGAGAAAAAAGCACTAATCGCTACCTTGCCTCTTTAAAACTCCCACCTAATGGCTGTAGAAAGAAAGCTTTTGCAGACTTTTCCTTTTTGAATTTTCCCTAGTAATAACCATCATATACATTTTTATTTCTCATCATCCTTTTTCAGAGTTGTAAAGTTTGAGCATTGTCTTTTCCTACTTCTAGTATTTTCCTTTTTGTTGCTATTCCTAGATTTAATTTTGATTTTCATTCAAATTTAAATGCCATTCTTTCTTTCCATGCACTCGAT
The DNA here is from genome assembly GCA_013400195.1 of Aramus guarauna. Lineage (NCBI taxonomy): Eukaryota > Metazoa > Chordata > Aves > Gruiformes > Aramidae > Aramus > Aramus guarauna. Next base: position 824,374 of record VXBL01005228.1, read on the forward strand.
AGTACTTTGATCAGTAGTTACTGTGTCATCATAAAACATCTCTCTATTTTTTCTGCTACTTTTTCAACAGAAAGTAAGATTCTGTACTCCTTTTCCATTCTGATTTTTTTTGAGTTCACAGGCTATACTGAATAAACCACTTAGACTTTCAAATGTCACACTCTCATTTTCTTTCCTTGTGTAGTCATTTGCTTGGGACAGTTTTGAGATCAGTACATTCTGCTAAGGACGAAAAGCAAATCTGAACATATGGTGGCACTCCTAAACGGCAGATAATTCACTAACCTACTGTTTCTACAACAATCACTTGTATTTCTCACTTATTTCTATTATATGCACTTGTTAAGAAGTGTCAGTTTCCAGATGTATTAATATCTGAAGCAATTTATTTTCTTATGAGTCCAAACATACAGTTCATTGTCCTGTATTGAAGTCTAGAGTAAATTTTTCTCCATGTTTACCCAATATTTTAGCATGAGCTAAAATATTTACAGCCTAAAAATTGAGAAGTCTGTTGAGCAATTATCATTAACTGTGGTTTTTATTTAGTGAGTCATCAAATCTGAATCAAGGATATGCAGCTTAAACAGCTAATAAGCCCCTCCATAAAAATGGACGCAATATTGGGTTGAAGGCTTATTTTAAATAATCATCAACGTTTTCTTTCTCTCTTCATGGAGAACCCAAATCTTCTTAATTCAGCACAGAAAAGTTTATTGTTTGTTAAATTTAAAAAAAAAAAAGAAAAAACACCTTTGTTTCAGAGCAATTGTTTTTATAGTAAGATAGCTGTGACTTTATATATGACTGCAAATATTTTCCATAAAACAAAAACACATTTTAATAATAGACCTCTGATCAAAAACAGACTGTGATGTAAGAGACAAAAGACTTTGATCTTTGAAGTGAAGCATAACAATACAAATCTCACATTCAATAAAAAACTTTCTTAATTTGGAGAGTGGACAAATTGAATCTATGATAAACAGCTTACTAAGTAAAGAGAAGAAATTACTTTTCTGAAAATATGTTTAGAATGTAAAATAATGGTACAGGTTAAAACTCACTTCATTTTCCATTGCTGGAATATTAAAAAAACCCCTACCATTACATTAAGTGACATCAATTTCTCTTTTAGGTAGCATACTTAATAGATGCTGAATAAATTAATGTTTATCATTTTACTTGCTACCTTATATATGATTCTGTGCTTGTCATGGACACTGCCAGTAAAGAAAGGGTACAAAACACCATGGTCCTATATATAAATAGAATGCTACTGTAGCTGGTAATGGCAAATAACATATTGATAAACACACAAGTTCTGAGCATAGTTATTAAAATGCATACCTTATAATTAAATTTAATGGGCATGCCATTTTTGGTGTTTAAAGTACAGAGTGACACTGCAGAGAATAAGATGAAGTATGTAAGAAATGTACACTTTCTGTAAATTATGTTCCCAAGACTGCATTTCGGAAGAGGCATAGTGGAAAATAAAGCTGAAGAGATCTTAGTCATGATGAATTATTCATATTGTAGCAACAGGACAATATTTATTCTCAGTAATGCACTTGTACCTCTGGAGACCTGAAATGCATCAAAGCTTGTTTATAGTTGATTTATGATCACAAAAAATAAGAAATATGCTATCGTCATAATTTTGGAAATGATCAAAATTTCTTCCTAGAAGATGAAAGGAATGTTTATGGTAAGGAATTCCACTGAAAAAATAATGCTTATGACAAAACAAAATACTAATCATGACCTACTTCTGGCTGGAGCTATTAAAATTAATTTTCTCTGTTCTGAATACAAGTATATAGCATGTTCTCTGAGTAAGAAAAACTATATATTTGTGTTTGTTGTTTTGTGTTTTTTTTTTCTAATTCTGTGTAGACTAAAATAATGAAATATTTTGCCACTGGAATCTCTGTAAAATCTGGCATAATTTTATGAGATCAGACCCGCTAAAGTCAGCACAGGTATGCTCAGAAAGGCTATTTATCACCAACAAGAAAACGAGACTTCTTCAGCTTATGTCATAGGCAAGTAGATTTTCAAAGCTGTTTGACACCTGTGAGCCCCCACTGTAACCAACAGCAGATGTTGGGTTAAGAGCTATGATTATGAGAAGGAAATAACTGTGTGTTTTTGGTTTTTTGAGCTACTCTAGTGACTTTCAGGGTCACTACTCTCTGTGGCTGCCTCCCTCGGCTGGTGACAGGGAACTTTCCACGGAGAACAGCCTTCGGAGGAGCTGCTTGCCGTTTGCACTGACCAAAGGTAAAGTTTCCTCCCTTTGCGGAGGAGTAGGCTGATTCCAGGAATCTGCAGTTTGTACAGCCTGCTTACCATCTTCCCTCATGAAATCTCCCTCCTTGACTGTCACCTGCGCTGTCCTTGTGAGATGTCACATTTCAGTTGGGTAAGCAATTTGCTTATAGCTCTAAATAGAGGTGTCTAAGCACCAAGATTAGGGACTTGTGGATGATTTCTCCCTCTCACCCCATCAAGATATATCTTGTGGTAGATCAAATATGTACAGAATCTCGACACCCGAGAAAAGTGAAGGGTTGTTGTGTATAAATGCAAACAGGGTTACTCATTTAGAAAGAGAAAGAACTAAATAAAAATATTATAAAAAGATGAATAGTTATAACCTGGTCATGAATAAAAATAAGTAAATTAGAAAGCCCTTAATGTCTTGCTAAAGCTTCCTAGCAAGTAAAAGCTGTCTTTCACTGGAAATACAGGAAACAAAAAGTCAAATAATAAGAGGCTTCTAAGACAGGGATCTACAGTGTTATGAAGACAGTTTTGTGACATGGGTTTCTGATGTGACAGAATAACTCAGGAAATCCATTTCTGTTCAAAAAGGCCCATATTGGCTTTTTTTATTGGCTCTATAGCTTGCTTTAAGCAAAGAATTAATAACACTGGAGAGCACTAATCAGTAATACGGGAGTTTGTTTAGGTTAAGCATTGTGGCTTTATATGGGGTTACTATGGGCTAAAAATCAGATCTTTTTCAAGGCAAATTTTGAAAAAAAATTGACAGTTATTTAGAAAGATCTGAGCAAGGTTTCGGTTTGAAAGTACCCTCTTCTCATCTGATGCTCTGACTTTCTTTGATTTCAACTGAGGCTAATGACCTCTGTTATTATTATTGTGACTTTAAAAAATAAGATCTTGAATAGCCATCATATGCATGAAAGTTTTGAATGATTTGAAGACTATTGAAATGCTTTGCTACAGCATTCATACATGCTTCAGTTTCTCTGCTCTCCATGCTGTAAGGTTGAATGAGTTAACCTCCACCCTGGATTTAGCAGAGGTGCAAGCACCGAAGAAACATTTTTCCAAGGCAGTGTAAAGTCTTAGAACTGGAAATAAGGATTTAGAGTTGGAAGGGAGCATGGTAGATGGAAGCAATGAGAGTCCCAGAGGGGAAGTGCGGGCTTTAGTTCTTTGTGGATGCTGCAAAAGTGTGTTTGACAGTACGGTTCCACAGAACTGAATACCATTTAGCTGAGGGTTTCTATGGGGCTTCCCATGGCCCTGACCATCTCCATCTTGCAGCATGTGTTTGCACCACCACTTGTGTGACTGCACAGTGAGCCACCTCAGGAAAGCAATCCAGCTAAAATGTTTTGGGGGGGATTTTTTGGATTTGGTTTTTAGTTGGGTTTTTTTGTTGGTGGTGTTATTTTTGGGGATGGGGGGTAGAGTGAGTGTGGAGAGTGCCTATGTTGGTGGGGGAAGAAGGTAATTTTCGTCTAGAAAAGAGTTCCATGAACTGTCATCATATGAAGTCACAATGGCATTTGTGGTGACAAAAAGGCAATGACGGGAATGCGTAGTTGAGGGTCCTGCATCAGCTAGATAGACTAAAATCTGTCTAAATTGCTAGGGAAAAAATACAATGAGAAAAAGTTGCAGCAGGGATAAGCAACAGTTCCTGTCCCTCTCGCTGGTACAAACAGAACTGGATTGAGTCTGCTGCATGGTAACCGACAAGTACTGGGTCCGTCATTACAGTTTACTTTTGGTCACACATACTTCTATTCAAAGTCCTCCTCAGGAACTAAGCATATTTCAGCTCATATTGGGACTACTGAGTTAAAATGATACTGTTGAATTTTGTTGACTACAAAACCTTACAATGAAAGAATCTGAGCATTTTACAAGTATGCATCTGAGGTTTATTTAAAAAAGCATCTGTGAAAAGCCTCTTAAAGCAACCAAGGAAAAAATTTCAAGATGTGTGGTATCTCATTCTTTGTGAGGTTTATAAACTAGGCCTCCAGCTCAGCAACACACACTCTTAAGACTTCAAGCACGTAAACAGGCCTTTCTTCAAGGCCTGTGGACAAGACTTTGAAACATCAGAATGTATCAAACGGTAATAATTTCTAGAAAATAATAAAATTGAAATTAGTACATTGGAGAAAGGAGATTAAATTAATACACATTTACTCACTAGAAATCTAGCATGCAAAACTTTTCTTGTTTTGTTTGGTACTTTATGTTCTGATCATCTTCTGAGTTGACAAGTCCAAAAGAAGCTGTTAAAAAGCTTTAGTGAAACTTAATTAGTATGTGGATTGGAAGTTGTCAGTGAGATGCATGCAGCAAAACCATTACCAAATTGGCATCAAAATCATGAAACGGAAAATGTTAAGTTTGAAAACTCTTTGAATCATTATAGTTTTCATACTGAAAAAAAAAAATAGTGCTGACACAACCAACAATTCTGAATTCCTAATTTTAAAAAAAAAATCTCATTATTTTGCTTCATCTTTATAAAGCCCTAGTTTCAGGAAAATTGCGTTACAGCATGAAATCTTCATAGCCATTTCAACATTAGTGAAGAAGAACTTTTCCAGTATATATAATACGTGGAAATCGTATGCATTGACCATGTAATAGGAGAGCAAGTGAGACAATTTTTGAGGTGTTTAGCAGACATAAAGTTAAAAAAGTCTGGGAAAAGAAGGGACAGATGCATCAAAATTCAGTTAGAGTGAGTTTTCTCTCAGAATTTAAATGAAACACAATTGGTAATTATTTTTTTTTCCAGTTTTTAGGGCTTTTTTATTCAGACAATACCCAAGACATCATTGACCATGGGGCAAGAGAACAGGGAAAGATGAAGAATAATTTAGTGCTGTACACAAAGACAGTTTTTAATGGACTAGAAGAATACTGAAAATTTTGTCAAAAATCCATAAATTGACTTAAGAGCAGAGGCTGGAAATATTTTAACATGTACCTTCACACACACACAAAAAATGATGTTGAAATTATGGAGGAATACATTATGTGAGATTTTCTCTTATGATAGAATTAAGGTCAGAATATTAAACAGAGAATGCTTAAATGCACTGTCTTACTCATTAAATTAGATCAAGAAGAATGGCAGACATAAGAATACAATTGCAAGAAAGCCCATAGGCAAACCTGTAAAAAAAAAGGGAATCAATTTTACAAAAAAAGTGATTTTACAAAAAAAGTGATTAGAAAGACAGGAGTGATGGCATATATTATCAAGAAATAAGCATTGTTTCTTTGGATATCAGTGCCAAAAATACAAGTCATGTGGACTCATATCCTAAGGATATCTCAAATGAATTAAATGAAGAACACAATGTGGTATAACTTCTGCATCTGAATGAGGAGAAGGAAACAATGTAAATATTGTTCTTGTATACAAAATACAAAGAACATCTTCTCTAAAAAAGCACATAAATAACTACAGCCCCCTCAAATATGAAGCATATATGATCAGCTCTGGCCTACTATTGTGTGTGTGTTCTGAAACTTTCTGACCTTAGTGATCAGAAGACTATCAGACCTAAAATAGTAGAATCATAGAGTGGGTTTGGTTGGAAGGGACCTTAAAGACCATCTAGCTCCAACCCCTCTTCCATGGGCAGGGACACCCTCCACTAGACCCAGCTATCCAAAGCCCCATCCAACTTGACCTTGAACACTTCTAGGGATGGGGCATCCACAACTACTCTGGACAACATGTTCCAGTGCCCCACCACCCTCACAGTGAAGAATTTCTTCTAATATGTTATCTAAATCTACCCTCTTTCCGTTTAAAGCCATTATCTCTTGTCCTATCACTCCATGCCCTTGTAAACAGCCCCTCTCCAGCTTTCCTGTAGGCCCCCTTCAGGTACTGGAAGGCTGCAATAAGGTGTCCCCAGAGCCTTCTCTTCTCCAGGCTGAACAACCCCAACTCTCTCAGCCTGTCAAAAGCTTGAAAGCTTTAACATCAGGAAAATACTTATGCGGTTCATAAAAAGAGTACACAATAGATAAGAAGTGTTTGTCACATGCACAAAAGACAATGAGAAAAAAGTACTCTGAAATACATTGTTCTTAGAATTAGACTAGAGATGTTTGAAAATGAAAAAAAAAAAAAAAATAGAAACCCAAGAACTAATTTTTTTTTCCTGGTAAAAACAGCTTTTTCTTCAGTAAATTTGCAATACATTTTTAGTTGTGTGGAATTTTATATTTACATTTTCGTCAGGTTTCTGATTGTTTGTCCATCTGTTTTCTGTAGTTTTACTGGATTTCAATGAAAAGTGAATACAATTGTGCAAGCCTGTGAAACATTGTTTTTCCACAGTTGACATTGGAGAATTTCAAACGGTAACGTGATTATCTGATAGGTTCCCCATTGCTGTTGTCATACATGATTTCTCAGAGCCCCAGTCTGTTCTCAGACATCTTACCTTTGTTACCTGTATAGTTTTGAAGAAATTAATCTTGTGGTGGAACATCCAACACCCCATTTGAATGCCTAACTTAAAATGAGAGGCAGCTGTTCTAGGAAAAGAGAAATACATTAAACTTGATGTTGTTAGAGGACACAGAACATTTAGGGCATATCTGAGTATTTATCAAGGCTGATTTTTAAGAAATACTGACTAATTATTTTATATGATGGGATCTTCTTGTATTTCATATTTAAAAAAACCAAAACAACAAACTAACAAAACCAAAAAAGTGATGTATTTATGTATTTAAGATGTGGTTGCCATTAAATCATAAAATTTAAATTGCATATTGCATACAGTTTAGGATAAATTTGGTCATCCTACCACGGACTCTTTAGGCATAATGCTTGGACCAAACACTACCTATAAAGCCCCAACGGGCATCTTCATGACCAAACGTTGCCTGTAGCGGCTGCTGAATTTTGGGGAGGGAAGGGTCAGAGGACTAATGTCAAACCACTCAGTTGTAGCAGTCGTACTTGGTTGGGCAAGAAGGAAGAGAAGCCAAAGAAAATGAAACTGCAAAGTTTCTGTCACATATGAAAACACCATCAAGACTGGTCAGACCATTATGGAGAGTAATAATGGGGTACTGGAACAGGGATTCTGTGAAATAGCCCAGTATCACCTTGGAGATATATATATAGGCTGGGCAGCTATGTCTCATTTTGTCCCAGTTTAAATCCCTTAAAAGCAAAACAGCCCAAATACCAAGTGCTGGCATTGATCTTGGTTAAGAATATTCATAATATAACAGTAGCTGTTGTCCTTAGAAACGACAAGCATTTAAAAGACATTTGACATTTTAAGTGGTAGATGAAATTAATCTTTGCTATAAGGGATTCAGCGTGCCTGTAGCTTAGAAGTGGTGAGCCTATTTATGCCGGTGGTTGCATTTGGTATAGTGTAATCTGTAGATTACTGGAGGCAGTATTTCTTTCAATTGTATTTGGTCTCTCTTCTTTGGAAATTGCTGTGTGACTTTTCATAAACGCTTAGATTGAATGATCTGAATCCTACCATGGTTTCTGGAACTATTATATTTGTTTAAAAGAATTGTTTCCCTCTTTAAAAAATTTCAATTTCTGCTGTTTTCTGGGTTCCTTATGCATATGAAAGGTCACCGTCAAGGACCTGTTTTTTTTCCATAGATTAAAATCTCTGATGCAAAAAAACCCCAAACAATATTCCTTCACATTGCCTGAAAAAGTGCAATGTGAAAAACAAAATAGAAAACATGCTTCATCTGAATGTTTTTCAATGTTTAAATCCATGAATATATTTTGATAAATACTTGACTAAAATGGCACAAGTGAGTATTGCTGTCATTTTGGAAACATGTAACATTCTGAAAAGCAATGAAGGGAGCTTGTATTTACCCAGAGACGGAATTACCCCTTCTTGTTCCATTTGCTTGTTTTGCATAAGAAAATGAGCTTTAATAAGGGAACATTTGATAGAAATAAATTAGTGTCATTTTATTTGACACTTTTCTTAGCTTTTTCTATCTGAAGTAAAGAAAGAAAATAGAAAAGCAAATTATGATGCTTTCTCACGTTGTGTGAAACTCCTCTGCCACTGTAAAATCACAACAGAAGGATGTTACTTCAATAATCTGTGTTATTTAAAGAATCTCATTAGCACCTTTGTAAATCGCAACGTTGCCAGTGTTGTAACTTTGCATCCAGAAGAGCCATCGTAGGAAAAAAAGCATGTCCCTTGCACAATTAAGAATTGAAATGTTCTGAGTAGTTCGAACCAAATCCTATATCATACAACTTGTATTTTTAATTTGAAATAAGGATTTAGCAATGATAGGGCTTTATACTGCTTATAAGAGATTAATTGTCTGAATAAACCAAAGTTTGTAAGGTTTTTGAAGGCAAATACTAAAAGTTCATGTGGGCAGCTCTGTGAGAATAAGTCAGTGGTCTCTGAGTGAGCCTTGCACTTCAGCAAAATGCCTTTTTTTTGCTCAATTACCTGTCTCCAATCTACACTACCACTGTACCCACTCTACTATCAAGTTGAATAAACAGTAGTTTTTCATTTCAGAATTATGGTCTTTCTTTCAAATCACACTCAGGTTTTTTCATACCATCATGAATTGAAAAGAAAGAAATTGCACACAAAATTTGATAAATATCCAACGGTGTAATTCTTAGACATTTTACTTCTATACATTATTACTTATGCTAACACAGTGTTATCAAATAGATTATTTTTACTAAAACATTTTTGTAGGATTTAAAAAGGAGAGATGGCCTGGGTCCCTTAGTGAGTAATTTTATATACTCTATACAGCTGGAATTGAATTTTGTCTTGCAGCTCGAGAGATCCCCGTCAAGAAACATTTGATTAGCCAGATATTGCACAAATACAAACAAAATGTATTCTCTATTGTCTTACTGCGCAAATTAAATCACAAAGGATGGCCATTAACCAGTTGAAAAAGATAGCAGTTTGAATACCAAACTTCTTTTCTTTACACCAGAGTTTATGTGAAAAGCCATGTAAGGTAAGCTTTTTGCATTATTTTTTCCCCTCCCATTCCTAAACTCTTCTTATCCCTCTAGATTTTCTCTAGTAAATTTTTGTTAGATAATTCATTATGGTAGAGATTATATGTTTGTACTGTACTTAGTATAATAGACTCCTACTCTTAATGGTGTCAGGGTATTGGTTGTTGTCAAGATGGAAAGATAATATAGTTTTAATATTTTACTTCACAAGTGCAGTGAGAATTTACATTGTCTCTGAATTAACAGCCACAAGTGCTAGAAACTGAAAGGATGCACCGTAGAATGAGCTGGTTTATACTTTTTCTCTCACATACCTCAGTATCTAGTACTTATTGGTTATTCTCAGAGCAGACTGTCCAAAATGGACCTTTGGCTCAGCTGAGTACCGTGGTCTTCAATAAATTTTGTAATGCGCTTTTGGGGTACTTTTGCAGTATTTGTCTATATTATTACTGAATATAGCAGTAATTTTAAGTTTATATACAAAAATAATGGAAAAAATCCTAGGCTATCCTAACACGCTCTCAGAATCTTCTCTGTGAAATTTAAAGGGAATGAAATGAGTTAGGATGTTATACTGATAAAATTTGTGTTTTTTTCAGTGTAAGCAGCTCAGGCAAAGAAAAACAGCCTATGTGAATATATCAAATAAGAAATGTCAATCAGTGCAAATTAAATTGCAGTCCTTACTAATTTTAAAATATCTGAGTTAGTTACGTCCATGTGAGTAAGAAAAGGGAGAAGAAGGAGGGATGTCCTGTCTCAGCACAGCATGGAAATCTGTTCCTTGGCCATTACATCTGTCAGTGAACTAATCTGGAATGTACTGCATATTTCTTGATTAGATGATCTCAGACTTTATATTAAAATTCCAATATGTGCATTATTGTTTCTACCTCTTCTATTGATTATTTTTATTTACTTAATGCTCTCTTTAAAACGAAGGTGAGCAGTATGCCTGAAGGATGAAAACTTGCCATATAAAATGACAAAGTCAGAGAAGAGGTAGATAAAAACTTGCTTCTTGTTATGTATTTCCAAAAAGGGGGGAAATTCTCTTGCCTCCACAGAGTAAGGCAAGAAATGTGAAATAGGGATGAGTGATGCAATGGTTGGACCTCATCAGTAAAGTGCTCTCAGATTTGATTCTCTCAATATAAGAATCATACTAATGTATTACAGGAGCTACATAAAAAGTAAGAGTTTATTCAATCAGAATAGATCTTTGTAAGTAACTGAAGGATGGGAGAGTATTTTTTTGAGTGAAATGTGAGTTTTGAACATTTTGAAACCATACCTGTAAATGGTCATAGCACAACCCTTTAGGAAGATGGTGTGTGACCTGCCAGGTACTTAAGCATTTCTTCTACACTTTGTCAATATTTTTGTAAAAGAAATTCAGAAATTATGTTTTCAGTAACCCACAGGTTTAGCCACTGTGATTTTAGTTAAGAAGTGATGTAGATTGCAAATATCAGATCTAGCTATCAGAAACCAGATATGCCTAAGGATCTCTGCATCATCATCATCATCCTTCAGATAATGCATTCTTTGAAACATTGCTTTGTTTAAAGTTTTTAGTAAAAACATTGGTAAATACAGTTGAGCTCATATTCCTGTAATGTTATATTCTGTCACAGATACTGTTTTAAAATATTAATTTGTTGAGAGGTTCACATATTATAGTTACCACATAGATAGTTACCAAGTACCTCACTGCATTTTTTCCTGGATTAAAATGTTTTCAATTCTGTCATCTGAACTCAGACATGTTCTGAGAAATCTTTAAATGGCATGAGTATGTCTTGAGCGTGTCAGGTAGCTTGGGGAAAGTACAAAAGAGTTAAGAAATATTCTTTTCAGCAGTTTTTTGTCAATTGCTTTCAGATACTGGGAGGATGGATGAAATAATTTTGAGAGTGTCTCTTCGTGCCAACGCTACTGTCATCACCCAGCTGTAAGTTTCAGACATTTTCCTTGTAACACCATGCACTATTTGAAGGCAACATGCTGCACAGTATTGCTACACTCACAATCTTGTTTATAGGCAAAATAAAGCACACCTTACGTATAAATTTTGATGTGTGTGTGTATATGCAAATATATATATAGTCTAAGTTAAAATTGTTACACTCACACTTCTTAGTAAGCGCTTTGTAGATTTTATCCCTTTTCTTGGGTGTTATGCTCACACTTCTGCTCTTCTTGGTCCCAATACAAAAAATGCCAGTCAAGAGTAAACTTACTATCACAGCAACACAATGCTGTAGGCAGTCCAAGAAAAGTTGAGACTTGGCAGGTCTGAGAAGCCTGAGCCCTGAGGCCTTGCAAATTCACTACGTAGCTTATAGCTAGTTACTAGCAATCACAATACTGTGTTACTGGACGACATGGTTATAGTACAAATACAAGGCAACTGCATGGACTCTGGTTTTATTTCTTTTGTAAAGCAGTAGATACAACCAGTTGTTAATACATTTTGGTAAAACTAAGCCTCATAGCATCTGTGTTGCACGTCAAGTGATGGCTGATTGCAGGTATCTCATGATGACAGGTGAACTCTGATCATTTTGGTGGAATAGCTGTATTGTTTACCAGAGATGTGAAGATACAGTGTGAATCAGCCAGGTGGCATTTAGAATTGCAATGCTTACAACTGTTTACTGATGCAGGTTTAAACCAGTATTTTTGTGTGGCATAAGCTTGTTTTGTCTTTTATACAGACACATTTTGAAATGCAGGTTCCTGAACCTTACCATTAGGATGATGATTTTGGTAATTTTTAAAGATATTTCATTATCTTACTGTGGGATTTTTAGAAGTAGATAGCGAGTGAATGTTAGAAGGAATTCTACCCTTTTGGGTTTTGGCCACAGAAATAGATTTTCGTCATCTTTTGATACATACTTCTGAAGCTGTATATATCTCATGGCATAATTATATATGCCTATGTCTTGATGTCTGTTTAAATACATACGCTAGCTATGCATTTATACTCTGTATATAAAAGTCAGTGGGGCTCTTGTGTGTACGTGAAGATGAAAACCTTAGGTTCTACAGAAATATCAATACGAAAAGACTACCAACTCAATGAATGTAATAGATAGCTCTTGATTAGCAAATATTTGCTGACCACAGTGCATATAATTTCTCAAGATCTGATTACATTGTCTATATACTATGTAATTATGTAACTCCCTACATAAATATACATTATTTTTAAGTCTAAGTCTAGAGTTCAGATTCTTATAAAAAGCTAATGTAATAAACTACTAATTCAAAAGATTTATATCTTACAAACAAACAAAAAGAGTAAAAGCGAATATCAAGCAGGTTCATGTGAGTACTTTAATGAAGGCAGGAAGAAACATAGTTATGAATTAGCAAATTGATTGAAATATCATCAGTGCAAATGAAAACAGCTCTTTCAGCTTACAGGAGACTAGTTGAATAACAGTATATCTTAAAATCCATATTTTTAAGAGCGGGTTTAAATCAATACAGTCCTATAATTTGCCCCTGGGTATAAATGACACCTTCTGGAAACAATAATGCGTATTTACTCTAAGAAAACAGAGTCCGGCCTTAACAGTTAGTCAAAGAAAGTAGGTAGGTCAATTTGACTAGAGGAACCAATCTATCAGTAAAATGGTAATTAGTAGCTCTGAAATCACCAAACAGAATTCTGCAGCTTAGTATTCTGAATATTTAATGTGGAAACTTAAGCTGTGTCCATTTATAAATTTTTCTAACAACTGACTTTGAAACAATGAGGCCAGTGGAGATTTAGAATTTTAAATGCATTTAAATTATTACATTTGTTAATACACCAGTAATGTAAAATCATTTCAGAGATATATAGCATGAGGAAAAAAAAAATCTAGTGTAAATTCTTAACCTTTCTAGCTATTAATTGCTTAAAAGTTTGTAGAAATATATCTAATAATCAAAAGCTATCTTCACCAATGATGTAGGTAGACTCACAAACTGAAACCTCTTGAGACAAACTTATGCTCATAGGTTCTTTTACCACCTACCCTTTGGATATTTTTTTCTAGAGACTATTTCAGTCAATATGGTGTTGAAATACCAAAATTTAGACCTTTCAAATTACAAGAAATTTGGCCCGTATAATTTAATTTTTATGAAGTCTTTTATAAATGCACAAAATCCTCATGCTGCAGATATAAAAAGAGTAGAAGTAACTATGCATGGTCGTAGGAGGAAAATATTTATTAGCTTTTTACTGCATAATGTGCTTTTTTTGTGTGTCCGATACAACTGGAACTAGTACTGAGGGATACTTCCATTGCTGCTCTCAAGACAGCAATTAATTACAGCAGACTGACGATGCTGAAACTAACGCACACAGTGTGTTTGACATTTAGGCAGAAATTTTACCCCTCTTTTATGTACATACTATAATGAAGAACCTATTGTTGTCCACAGAAGCTTATTTTCTAGATTATACTTGTAATATTGCAATGATACAGGAAAAAACTAAGGTTTAATGCTGCTTAAAAACAAAGACTAGTATTTGCAGTGGTCACAAATGCGTTATTTGCTTATTTCTTCTTTCTATGGCTGTATACATTGCTCATATAAGGAAAAATAGAAAAAAAAAAAAAATCAAAAAGCCAGCCCCTGACACCTTTTTAAAAAAAAATAAGGAAGTCTTTACTGTGCCCTGAGTCATTCATTTTCACAGAAACAAGTAGTTTTATTTTTCTTTGGTATAATCTGCCTAGGTGTCACAGATAATAAGAACATCAGAATGAAAGGAGTGTGCTGCTTAAAGAAGTATTTCAGAATATCTCACATTACCCAATTTTATTGTTTAAATTGAGAGATACGTTCACTGTGTGCTGGACATGCTTTAAAAAGTACACATTTAAGGATAGCTTCTTAGGTTCAGATCTACGTATCTTTGAATGACTTGATGTTCAAGACAGATGTTCACTCAGTGACTTACATTGATTTCAAAAGAAGTACTTTTAATTCGAGTGAGAGCTGCTTTGTATTCAGCTGGTGTGTAATTAAGCATATCTATGCATGCACTATCTATGGAGAACCTTCCCTCATTTCCAATTTAGTTTTTTATATAAAAAAATGTTTTACATATATATATGTGTATAATTCATATGTGTGCATACAAGTGTGCAAATTTATATGCATATAAAAATCTATAAAATTATAAATATGAAAAGCAAGTATAGATTTAGGAGACTAACTTGAGCTTCTTTTTAAATTATAGTCTCTGCTTTCAAGAGTAAAAAAAAAAAGTCTGATGTGGGGAATGTAAAGGAAAGGATGTCTGTAATATATTATTTTTACATTGAAGTAAGCAAAGATAGAGTGTTTCTATGAAGAACTTCTTTGTAAAACACATTCCTTGCCCTGTGTATAGGGATACCCCGGCATCCATCCTCTAGATCCGATGTCTAGAAGACCTTTATTGCATAGCAGTGGAGGCACAGAAAAATAGTGACAGCTATTTCATTTAATAACTCTGAATAATAGGCTGTAAATAACTCTTTTTTACTCTCACTTCCATTGGCCAAATTAAAATGGAGTAATTTATGCCTTGCTCCCTTGTTGAGTTCTTTCTGCTGCACTTCACCCATCTCAAATCAGCCTTCACTCATACAAAGAGAGTTTAATTTTATGTGAGAAAAGTGGTACCTACATCAGACTAATTGTATGTTCATCCTTGTTTAATTCCTTAGTTCATATTTATGAGAAGGTAAAAAACCAAAACAGTAGATATTTATTATTTAGCAGAAGTACATTTTTTCCCCTAAAAATTCAATATAATTCTGATTAACTCAATATCCTGAGGAACTTGATGTTCTAAAGGTCTTGTGTGTTTGAAGATACGGAGGGTAGTGGATTGTTTAAAGGGAAAAAAAAAAGCTAGATCAAACAGTAACACATTAATCAGGATGGACACTTACAGAATGTGTTCCAAAGAGATACATTTGATTTTGCTGAAAGTGAGATCTTATTGTTTGCATCACTGTCATTACAGAGGGAATTCAACTAATTCTTCTAGAATGAAGCAGCAGTTTATAAAATAATTGTTAGTGAGAAATAGCATTAAGATACAATACTTCTTTAGGGCTTGCTTCAAAGAGATTAAATGAGAAAGATTTACATTACATGCATAGAGAGCAGGGATTTGAAACAATGCCATAAAGTAAAAAAAAATTTTTTTCTTCTATCTGATGAGTAAGAGTGTCAATTAAAGAGAATAATTAAGAGGAATAATTATTCTAAATATGTTTTAGATACCAACAGTGCAAAGTGAGTAAGAGGAAATCTGGTTTTAGGAAATAAGAGTTTGATTTGTATCTACTGCTAAAAAATTAGGTAATTCTTTATAGGAACACTATATATTATTAGTTACAGTCAGGCTATGGTTTATCAGATAGTCTGGGTAAAGAAGGCAACAAAACTTATTCTGTTCATAGACCAGTCCAGAAAGGAAAATAAATTAACTCTGTGTACCCAAAAGTCCACTCTCCCCACTTTTTTCAATGGCAAAGTATTAACTATTCCTCTTTTGTTTAGGCAAGTTACTCAATAAAGTATTGCCCTGAACCAGGACTAAAAAGTGATAAAAAGTAAGGAAGGGGGAAAAAAAAAAAAAAAAGGAGATGGCCACAATTTGCTGTGTGTTGGTTGGTGTTTTTTGTTTCTTTTTTTCACCGTTATGATTTTCCATTGCTTTTTGAGTTAGGAAAAGGTCTTTTTCTAGGACTCAGACTTTTTATTTCACTTTCTGAGTAGTTTATTTGTCCTTCCTATGTGGAAATCTCCCGTTATGCACTGTTTCATGAATGGATGAAGGCAATCCAAAAATGTCAAGTAATGAAAATAATCCAAAGATGTCAAAGAACAGTGAAATGAGGAAAAGGGAAAGAAAGAATTATTTTCCCAAGTTTTTTATTATTGCAAGAGTTTGAAACTGGGAAAATTATTTTTTTATTTAATTCTTTATTTTTCTAATCTTTACAATATCTCGTTAAAAATAAGGGTCCATTTAACTGCTATCAAATAGTCTTTCAAGTATATTCCATCTGATACGGATAACTTTGAAGAAGCAGACCTGGTCTCTAAATCAAACACAGAAGAAAATTCTTGTAGTCTTGTGGTGTTTGCAAGCCTCTTTCTGTGACAGCTGATCTGCTCTGAAACTCATTGGAAAAGCAAAGTGGATGGAAAGGATGGTGAATTCCCCAGAACAGCTGTCAAAAGAAAAGTCTAGCAGTATGTATGGAGCAGGCTATATTCCAGAGATACTCTTTTTTATTACTAGGCAAACAAATACAAAAATCAAGTCGCATGTCTGCATTTTCTTTATTTTTTTACTCTTCAAAACATGACGGGTATGTGAGAACCTGCCTGCTTTTTCTTATTCCTCATTTTCTTACATACAGATATCGTGGAAAGGCTTGAACTTTAAGAACACTACAAATTTTAGGCAAATATGCTTTTTAGATATCTGTATGTCTTGCCTAAGGGAAAGATTTTGGAACCTTGCCTAGGAAGTATAGCTATTGAGTCACATTTGAAGGTCAGCTCTGAATTTACCATACACCTTTCACACGTTTTTCTCACTGCTGTAGTTAACAGTTGCATAAGATGCAATGGAAGTCACCCTTGTAGGAAGGGAGATTGTCTGTTATCTTGCATACTGATTTGGAAAATGTCTTCGACGTCTTGGTGATAGATATTGCTGTTGAAATACTGTTTTGACAAGGCAAAGGTCAGCCTGAAACTGTAGAGAAGGAAATATTAAGCCAAATTAGATGAATAGTATATTCTGCTGAGGTGGATAAAGAAGTCCATAAGACATTTGCTGGAGTATAGTATCTACAATATGGAAAGGAAGTTCAGAAATTAGAAATTATTTGGAAGGGGGAAAAAAGCCAACCGAATGATTTGAGAATCAGAAATTCTGATGTACAGATTGAAGAGTTTAATTCTTTTACTCTACTTCATCTGTCCAAGGTTAGTTTGGGAGACAATTTAATTATGATATATTAACATAAGTATGAGGAAAAAAGACTTTTGATGCTATATAGCTCTTTAGTCTGAAGAAAAAGTCATAGCAAGATCAAGTGACTGACAACCAATGGTTCTCAGGTTAAACTAGAAGTATTATTAAAGTTTTTTTTCCAGGGATGGTAATAAATCAAAGTGAATCCCCCACTCAGCAGAATCTTAAATCTAGAAAGTATATCTTTCTAGAGGTTGTGTCCCAAGTTCAATCAAAAATGTGATGCAGTGTTTACTTGACATGCACTATGCGTAAGCTCAGAATTGATTTTAATAGTCCCTACTAGGCTTAAAACAAACAAAACTTTATATGAAATGTAATAACATAGTTCTATGCCAATCTATGGTTCATTCAATGCTATGGAGATCAATTAAGATAAATTATAGAGATAAGATTAAGAACAATTAGAACAACTTATAAATACAATGTATTAATCAAAAGGTTGATAGTATCTGAATTCATCCATATAGGATGCTACAGACATAAGTTGGAAAAACATTGTAGCACTCCAGGGACTTATTAGAGCAGGATAACATTTACAGTACTGTGAGAAAACAGATTTAAGTGGGATTTTTGAACTAATGCAGAACCTTGGGATTCGGGGACATGAACGAACAATGAAAGGCAGAAGAGAGACCTTGGGAAAGAAAGATTTAACAAAAGATGATCAACTTCTAGAAATCTGTCTAGCCTTTTGAATACAAGGCAGGAGTAAGAGAAATTAGCATTTTGTTTATTTGCTTGCTTTCCAAATAGGAAGGAAGCTGATAGTGGATGTATTACCCACTAATTAATTTTGTTTTCTCATCTCCCTCCTTCCCTTTTCAGCTCTTTAACATAAATATTAAGGCTATGAAAAACAAAAATGTGTAACTAAAACAAAGTATGCATTGCTGAATTATTTGCAGCTCCTACAGTTACATATTAAAAATAATTCTCAGTCTGGTACTAGTCAGTCTTTTGATATGAAGGTGCTGAGTCATCAAAGGGATTAAAACTGTTTCCCAGTTTTAATAGAATTGAACAAATGCAATTTTATTTCATTAAATATAAACACAAATGTTAAGAACAGTCTAAATCATTAGGGTTTTGTTTTTTTTGGTTTTTTTTTTTTTTTATTTCTAAGTAATCTCTGATATTACAAAAGTCAGTGCACATCAAAGACTCCACACACTGTTTGTGTGGTAAACCAGGTGGAAGTCAAAGAGAATATTTCTGTTCTGTAACATTTCTACTGATTTTGTTATTTCTTTCTTAATTCAGATGTATATTGATGACACAAATCATTTTTAATGTGCTCCCCAAATAAAAGAATAAAAATGTGTCAGTCTTGTAGGAGACAGTTTTCTTTTTTCAGTCTCTTCTCCCAGATCAGTGATAAGTGTATAGACCAATTTGTAGACCTATCTCCACAGTTGGCCAAATCTTTTGCAGCTTCCATAGATGACTATGACTATTATTAATGCATAGATATACTCAGAAATCAATAAATCAAACACATCTGTCCCCCTTTGCTCCATACACTTGAAAAGTGAAATACGTTAAACATTTTTATGTATCTTTTTGAAAACAGTCTTCTATTCATTTATGAACACTGGGAAATATTGATATATGCGATTTATTTTCTAAATTATGACATCACATAATGCCTGTGCCACAACACTCTGATAGTAATAGTTTCCAGCTGAAAAGGGCTGTTTCTTTCTATTTTGAGTTATACATTAAGTCAACCTTTTACAATCAAGTGATTTCATGGACCAAGTGCTGTTTAGAGGAGTAGAAAGCATAAAAAAAATAAATCACTGTTTGTGGAAAGTAATGATCCTTAAAATAAGTTTATCTGGTTATCATGGAAAGCTCCTGCTATTTACTCAAAAGGAAATGGTGTTGTCCACATATACTGAGTCACTTTACCACATATTTACAGCCAGTCCAACATTTTAGCTTCTTTCTCTTGGAGGTCAAGGAAGGAATTGAGGCCAGAACAAAATCTTTCTTCTTCCTGAACCTTTTCATCTTCTTTCTTATTTGTCACTGCTGTTTCACACAAATTCATTCCTTGCATCTATAATCTGAGGATTATTTTTTGTTTCTTTTTCTCCCTTGTCCAAAATGCCTAGGGTATTTCTAATTATTACTTTATACACACATGCACAATGAATATTTGTTGCTTGGCTTCTGTCTCTTACCATTGTTTAAGATGATGGATTCAGCATACTGGATTCAGTTAAGCAGTTTGGTGAGACTTCTGAAAATATAAAACGGGTTGGTGATAACTTGCACAAGCTCTCAGGGTGAAGGTGGCATTACTACATTATACTACTGGACAGATAGTATCATCATACTCCATATCATCAGCTAAGGTCAGCTACTCCCAACCTTGTTTGCACAGTTTGTAATGTGATATACTTTATGGTTTAACATTGGAAGAACTGAACTGTTTTGCAACATCAAGGAAACTGCTGGTCATTTTAAACACATCTACATAATTAAGCAGATTTCCATTCTAAAGTGTTGTATTTCCTTAAAAAAAAATGAAATACTTGAAAGGATTACTACATTGGAAATGGAATTCTCGCTTTATGCAGTTAATTTTTCATGCTAAAATTCATTTTGTAATTGCAAAAATAAATAAATTCTGTCAAAATAATTATACTTTAAAAGTTAAGACAGATCTAATAAAGAAAACTGCTTGAGATTGGAATTTAAAATAGGGAAATAAGGCAATTCAATTTCTTTCCACTCACAAGTGAAATCTTTCCACATACTAAGAAAATTACATATCTTTGGAAGGATTGATTGAACGCTATGTCACATCCTAGCTCCGAACAGAAAGTTTTTGTAAAACCCTAGAGGTCTAAAGGAAAATACTTCCATACTCTTTATATGCATATTCTGATGAAAGCAAGAAGAAAAGAAATGACAGGAGGCTGAGATCAGTCGTAACAAAGCTACATCAGAAAAGTCTGGTGAGAAATGGAGTTAACCATTTTCCTCTAGAATTTGTGCTACGAATTTTGTAATGAAAGAGTCTTGTTATGTATCTGCTCCATAGAACTGTAGAAAATACTTCTGCTGTTTCACAGCAGGACTGTTTGACAGAATTAAATGTCCACTGGAGTTTTAAAGAAATCTTGCAACTCTAAAGACTGATTTATTCTCTCATTAGGCAGACTATGTTAAACCTGGACTGAAACTT
This sequence comes from Aramus guarauna, assembly GCA_013400195.1. NCBI lineage: Eukaryota > Metazoa > Chordata > Aves > Gruiformes > Aramidae > Aramus > Aramus guarauna. The sequence continues at coordinate 844,954 of VXBL01005228.1, forward strand.
TGTGTTTTCTTAACATTTTGCAAACATCCACACCTACTTAGAAAAAAATAATTTAACCAAATACATTCATGAAATTATACTATAGGAAAATAGTAAGAAAGAAAAAAAAAACAGAAACTTATCTCTGTTCAAGGATAGTTGGAAGGGTAGGTATATGTAAGTAGATAACACAAGGACTAAAGATGTATTTATACTGTGCATTGAAGTTTCTGGGTGCAGCGAGGTACCTCAGTACATGCCAGCAAATGGATTGAACTATTCAATCCATTTCACCTTCTCACGTTTGCTATCCATCCACCAACCCAGAAATAAAGCGCATTGTACTTCAGGAAATATTGTGCTACAAACCTGTGGTACAAATATTGTGGTGCAAGCTAGTGCTGGTACAAACCTGCAGTATAATGTATCCAGAAAGATCCAGCACTAGTTTATCGTCTCAACAAAAGGAATTTTATTTTGATGTGTGTTAATTTCTATAAAGGTAATCTTGGTATAACTGGAAGGTGAGAGAGGCAGTGGGAGAATGCCAGCTCTTTGAAATAACCACCTCTTAATGCCAATTTCTTTACAAAAATGTATTAAGTAGAATATCAGGGTAATTCTTTCTGAAGTGAACGGGAATTAATATCAGCTTTACTTCATCTCTCTGGGGGATAGTTTTTAAATGGATTTTTTTGGAGCACGTGGACTCTGATTCCAACTGAGGATTAGTCAGCCATACTTTAACTGCAAGAAATTGTAGGAGATGTAGCCTTGAGATTACATTCTTATTTTACAGTTGGGAAACAATGGCTGATTCCCTAAAGACGAAAGCGAGTGTGAGGGCATAGGGAGGAAAAAATCCACAAAGGCTTAGAAAATGTTTTTTTTTCTCTTGCAGACTCATAATTTAGACTTTAATACTGAGGAGAGAGAGACATCAGGCACACCAGCACATGATAGAGTTGTACAGGTATCAAGGCAGGGGAGGTGTTTAAGCCATTTCTTCTATTACTACTTCTATATCCATGGTCTCACAGCTGTTTAAAAAATAAAATCTCAGTCCTTTCTGATTAAACCAGATGACAAAAAAAGAAGCTACACAAAAGGAATAAAATAAACTGAAAGAAACAAATAAGGAGTTCTCAGGGAAAAGGGAAGAAGCTGACATGTGATTATTGCACTGGTGGTGGTCACACTTGAGCTCAGCCTGGTAGAGGTAGCTACCAGACCAAAAAAAAAAACAGAAAAAAGTATCTTTTTCTTTTTTTAAACCTCCCACTCATTGGAGTATCAATAGACTTTGGCTCTATGAATAAGCAATAAAGAAAATGTGATATATTTTGGGTTTAATTGATCAATGTACTTTCCAAAGTGTCAGAACAGAGTCATATCCTTTCCCCTGTCAATACCTTCTTTGATTTGATTTTGTATATATTTTGCAAAAGAGATTCAGGTGCAAATCTGGAACAGTAGCTACAGTTATGCCATATATGAACTCTTCATTATTCTTCTGTACTTGTTGTTGCAGATGCTCTGCATAACAAAGAAATGACTAACTTGTCAGAATTATCTTACTTGTTTGAGAAACTGGGTGATGGTAACACTGAGGAAGCCATGGTGATTGTAGAAGAGCTCTTGCAGATAGATGCTGGAGGACTGGGTGCCCTGACCGTGGTATCACCGGGTACTTTCCAGGACTGCTGGTGGCACAGGTAAGGATCTCTGCTGCTGTCAAAGCAAGAAGACATTTTCTTTGTAGAGTGAGTACCATCATGTTTAGTTGGCTATTCTGGGATTTGTTTCGTTCACTCTACGAATTTAATTGAGTCACAGTGAAAGCTTTTTTTTGAAATCAACTTCTTCCAAATAATTGCTTCAGAAATGTTTGGCATTTTCTGAGTCAAAACTATTTTACTGCAAAATGCTTAACGACGTTCAGGTTCCACTGTTCACCTCTGAAAGAGCAGATCAGAATGGAGAAGCATTTAGTCACAAAATTCATCTTCAGTGAAAAGTTAATGTAAGTGATCACAGACACCTTGTTCTCTTTAACAGTCACATGTAACAAGCAAGTTTCATTTTGCAACTGGAGATGTCTCTACTTTAAATAGCAGAAAACAAATGTTTATTTCCTTTTCAACTAAAAGTGTGATGAGGAGATCTTTCCCATTGAAAATCAAAATATGTCTGTGGTTTATTCTTTAGCATTCAAACTCAGTATTTTTTTCTAATATTTTTATCCATATTTGAAGAGTAGATTTTTTTTCTCTCTATTAAACTGCTAAGCTAGTGATAAACTAGCTGCCTGAAAACAAATGCCAATTATGCATGTATGTGAACTTAGAATTGCAGTTACTTGGATTATACTGATAAGGTCTTTATCCCAAGGTTTTAGAGAACCTTCAAGTTCAGGGAAAGTTTATTAAAAAGGAAGACCATTATAAAGCTCTGTCTTACCATTCTGTTTAAAAACAGTTTCTTTTGCATATGGATTTAATAGTTTAAATATCAGAAAGATTAACTGTGGTTTTGGGGCTATGCTAATTTTCTTTAAGGAAATACAAAGCAGTTGATCATTAGAGTTTCACTTGGCTAAATGCCAAGTTATGTCAGCAGTATAAAATGGAGTTCTTAAAATATTTAAAACACTATTCACTTAACTTTGATGGTCTATAGAAAGGCCATTTATACTCAAGAAGGAAAGATAAACAGATTCATTTCTATTTTCTTCTCAGAAATGTAAATGTATATCGGTTTTGAAATTCTGGCTGTCTCCTTGTGAATTTAGAAACCATAAAATTAAAGTCAAGCATTAAACTTTTATGAAGAGAACAAATTAGAAATCCCCTAGTAATAAGTGAGCTATCACTACTGTTCTCAGTCATTTTGGCTGTCAGATAGACATCTTTGTCTGCCAAGGAATACACTTAAAATTCAGAACAACAAACTTTTTTTCTTTATCTGTGGATATAAAGCGTGTATCAACTTATGTTCAACATCTGTAATATCTGTACAGTTGGCTAAAATAAAGTATTTAGATGGAAGTTATAGTACAGAAACTGTTCTTTAAAAAGCAATTTGCTCTGATTTATGATTTTCTCATTAGCATAATCTTTTTTTAAGTACTAGTGTTAGTTAATCTGAAGTGGTTTAATATTGTTTGATCACAACAAGAATAAGAGAAAGAGAAAATGCGAAAGACTTTCTCTATTTGATACTATTTCCTACTTTTTGGTGTGTTTTGCTACTTGACTGAGTGCTTCTATTCAATTTAGCACTCAGACTGTACAGACTGGAAGTACTTTTCCGTGACAGTCATGCATATATTCTGGAAAACTAAGAGAGCAGGAGAAAAGGAAAAACACAAAGACTTGTCCTGTGCAGTTGACAGTGTTTTCTATTCAAGGCCATGTCTAAGTGACAATTCATAGCATGTGAAAGTTTTGGTGCTTTTTAATTTAATGAACGTTCAAAGGCTTATATAAATGTCAGTATTATTTTTTTTCTTCTAAAAAAGATAGTGCAGCCCCACTTTTATTCATAGGAGCACATCCTGATAATAAACTGGATGGCCATAAGAGTACTAGATTTTACAGAGGGATATCTACTTTGTGTAGTAGATACCAATGCCATCTGTTGACCACAATTTTAGATAAATAACTTTGGTTTCTAATTAGCATTAGTGTGCATTCAGAAGAGGAACTGGCAATACTGTGGAGTTATTTTAAAGCATCGAGTAGCAACACTTTAATAAGGTCCCTGTCCATTGGTGATTTTTGAGATGAAATTGCAACTAGTTGTAAAAGTAGTTGATTCAGACATGAAGTTGCTGATTACATAAACTACTGATATCTTTGCAGGTTTTAGAGCTTGCTGAAATGAATATATTTTAGACAAAGAAACATAATTGTGTTACAATGGAAGTGATCACACAGGAATGCTAACTGTTCTTATTGGCCCATTAGTCACCCTTTTATCATCTATTTCTTAAGATACTCTGGTCTGATAGGATTTACATCAATATAATTTGCTGGAAGCTTGAATACTTCCAAGAAGGTTCTCTTAGAACCCCCTTTAAGCTAATTCATTTATCAATCCTTCCTCACTTTTAATAACATATTCTTCAATATCAGTTGTAGGGACCACGTAACATGAAAGTTCATTCTTTCTTCTCAGTAATATCCTAATATCCAGAAAGATTGTATAACAAAACCAAAACAAACCGAACAAACAAAGAAAAAAAGAAGAAAGAAAAATATGCCTGATAAGCCACGCAGCTTTTAGATTCAAAATGTCTTCCATGATCTGAAACTTGTTCGCTTTCCACTGGAGAGGTGACTCTTTAAAGCCTGATGAAGTCTGCAGCTCTCTAATTAATACTTTAATATCTCACATTAGGAAATTCGCTACTTATTAAGTTTTTCTACTGAAATGATCCACCTTGTCTGCAATTTATGTTGAACCCTTTACTACAGATTCAGTTATGGTGTTCTTTCAAGGTTTTTTAATTAAGAAGCTAGAATCAAGATTGCTCATGTTCTGATAAAAATACAGAAGGAACTTGATGTTACTGTCTCATTGTTTTTCATAGGAGTCAGCCCCATTTCTCTTTGTAGATTTTTATCTTTGAAATTTCAATAGTCAAATGTTATGTTGGAAACCCAAAAAGAATCAGAAGGTTATCAAGCGTTTCTCTATCTGAAGGTCAAAGTTGGTTTTTTGTTTTGTTTTATTTTGTTTTATTTTGCTTTAGAGGTTTTCTAGTTCAATACAAACTGCTTTCTAAAATGCAAAAATCAAAATGCAAATTCACCTCTTGATGTTGAAAGATGAACAAATAAGTTCTTAATTTTTTAATCATCCATATTAATAGTATTCATTTGTCATGCACATAATGGCATTTATCAAACCATGTGAAAATACTTGACAGACCCTTTATTGAGCCTCTTAACACTTCGTAGGATTAAATCTGTCTTTCAGATAAATGTAATAATAATAATAATGTGAGAAATGCTTCTCTTTACTTCTTGCTAAGCTATAATCAAGATTCTGAACTCAGACTGAAAAAATAAAATGCTTCTGGTGGTCCCTGTTTAAAGTCATCTGAAGCAAAATGTGGTGATACAGTTAGTAGATAAGATCTGAATAGATGGCACTTTTTGTACGACAAATGAAAATTAATTCACTGTGTGACCTATTTAGAGAGCTTGCTGTGTGGAAGGATTGAAGGGTAGGGAGAGGGGTTTGTAAGCAGTAGGGAAGGGAACCGGAGTGAATCAGATTGTCAGCTCATACAGAGAAATTCTTTTGTATAGGAAAATGGAATATTCCAAGGGAAGAGCTAAATGTTCTAGAGAATAACTATACTAAGGGGAAACATGAACTCTTCAATTACTGCAAAATGGATTATATTGGTGAGATTTTGAGAAATATGATTGCGTCCTTTGGTTCAGGGTTCCTTGGCATCTGGCCTTGCCCATTCTTAGGCCTTGTAGTCTACTTGGTGTTTTATTGCTGTTAATGTGAGCATAACAATAAGCTTCTCTGAGGCTGGAACAGTTTAATCCTTTTTCAGCAGATGACTGAGTGGGGGTGACTGGGGAATGGGTATGAAACACTCTTCTGAGTTATAGTCTCCATGAGTCTACTGTCTAACAGTCTGTAAGCCCATCCTTTAAAGCTAGCTAGAAAACTAAAACATTCTCAGAGAGGTGAGGTGGTTTGCTTACTGAAACTTGAGGAAGAACAGAGAGTCAGGATTAATACAACAGAAGGAAAAGACCCGGGATCCTGCACTGACTACAAATTACTGAATGAGAGTGGTGAATGAGGGTTTGGAGAAACTGCGGGAAACATTCAAAGAACACGTCCTGTTCTAATGAAGGAAGCACTTTAATTGCTTGGATATTTACTGGTAACACTGTAGACATGAACAAGTTTTGGAAATTGTGGAGGCCAGTTTCTCTTCTCAGAGAAGGTGACTTAGATGTAATGTTCACTGCAAAGGTAAGGGAGAGCAGATTGAGCATGTGAAGGCTGAAAGGCAATTGAAGAGAAATAATTGTCACATGATGCAGTTCACAGTTCTAGGAAATGGAAAAGAAGCAAGAACAGTGGGATGGGACAATTCACTTAAAAATTGTTCAATACTGTCTTGAGAATTTAAACTGGGATAGCACTCTCACTTACAGCTACTGCACAAAACTGTTCTCTTCCGAATACCCATTAGTACAATATTCACTTGTTAAAACTGTGGCCTCTGAGAGCACTTGGCATGGAAAGTGCAGAAGAAATGATGGTTACAGGAGAAGGCATAGCAGAAGAAAGAGAAGAATTAAGGTGTCTTTTAGAATCTGAAAATAAAACCAAAGGAGTCATGTAGACACGGAAGTAGACACAAAGAAAATATGATCAAGTATAAAAATTAAGGCTAGCATAACTATGTGAGGATAACCAGGAAGTCTAAGAAACAATACAAAGGAAAACCAGCAAAAGACGTATAAACAACCAGGAGAACTCACATAGATGAGAAATTAGAGGAAGGCAAGAGATTACAATTGTAGTGCTTAATAGCAACCAGTACAGTTAACAAGAGAAATAGAAGACAAGCTGGAGTACTGAAAGGCAAGTGAAGAAACGTTTATGCATAAAGTTGGATGAATTAAAGTAGGGTCAGTTCCTTACTTCACCACAGAGTTTTTAAGGAAGCAGCTTAAGAAGTCTCTGAACATTAGCAATTATCCCCTTGAACTAAAGAAGGGTTGGAAAAGCCCCAGGGCAGTGGCAAAGGGCAAACATAGGGACTACAAAGAAGAAAAGGATGATTCTGGGGAAATGAAGACCAATTAGTGTAACTGGGATACACAGACATTTACCTGGACAAATAATGAATAAACTTATAAGCATTTCAGGGATAAAAAAGTGAACAGCCCACATAGATTTTTCAAGAACATATCTTACTGAACCAATCTAATTTTCTTCTTCAACCAGAAAACTGGCAGAGTGGATGAGGTCGCAATAGTAGTATCGATATATTCTTACTTTAGTAGGACTTTCTGCATAGTTTCAGATCACATGTTGGTAGCTAACTAGGGAAGGGTATATCAATTTGAGATGAAAGTGCAAATTTGCAAAAAAATACCTCCAAGGTTGGTTACTAGTTGCAGGCAGGCAAAGTGGAAAAGATTTTCAATTGAATTACTATAAGTATCTGTTCTGAACATGATACTGTTCAGGGTTTTTGTCAGTTACTTCGTACGTTGGCCTACCATCAGTTACATTTTTTTTACATGTATAAGAAGATGCAGATAAAGGTGCAAGCACTTCAGAGTGCAGATTTCAAATTGACAATTATCTTTCTATATCAGAGTAGTATTTTAAAGGGCTAGGCAAAGTACTGTATTTAAGAAAGAAAAGTCAAATATGCACAGACAATGTGAAACAGCTGGACTAACCTAATAAATGTACTGAAAAGCATGGTTCTAGTGCATCAAAAAGTTAATTTCAATTTATTACGAGATGCACATCTCAGTTATATTCAGCAGGAGCGTTAGATTAATATACTGGCAGTATTACTGCAATCTTTTTCATGCTTGTAACAATCTGGATAAAATATTATTTGTATTTTGGGCACCTTGCTTTTAAGAAAGAGGTGGACAAAGATGATAAACATGCTACCTATGTTTAGGTGTTCTTACTTTTATTCTGGAAGTGTTAAACTCTCTCCACATTAGATTGTATCTGGGTATGGGTGAGACTTTTTACCAGGATACTTTCCTTCGGTACCCAAAGTGGACATGTTACCGGTGTTGCAAGTCTATCACACATCAAAACTGACTACAGGCTCAGAAAGCTTGAGCTGTTTGAGGAATTTAGAATACTTGAAAACAGAAAGAAGGGGCAGAGAAGTCTGCTCATATGCAAATGTTTACTTCTGGCTCCACAAGGCTTAGGATAAGATAAAATAGGTTTGATTTGTAAGGAAGATGATTTATGTTACATATCAGGGAAAACTTTTCTGAAACAAAAAAAAAAGGATAATTAAGCAGGAGGAAATAACTTCCCTGGGGAAATTATGAAATCTCTCCTTTAATAGAAGCTTTTACAAACAAACATCTGTCAGAGGTAGTCAGAGTCTATCTAACCGTGCTTCAGTGCAGGAGGATGGACTGTGTCAGCCTCCAGATCAGTTCCAGCCTTACTCCTGCAGTTCTGTGACATCGTGGAGGATTTTTCTCCCTGACTGCACAAAAACATCTGCGTGCCCTGAGCTTGTAATTAAAACATCTGCTGAACAAAGCAGGGTTGTAAATTTCAACTCATCTGAGACACACAATTAACGCTGTTGATGTGCCAATCGCCTCCCACTGCAAACTTTTCCTGAGAAGAGTTTCTTTTTACAACACTTCAGTTTATCAATCACTAATTTCTAATAATGCATTAACTGGTTTAATATTTGCCAAGTAATTAAATAATCACATCTTGCCCTTTGGCAAATATTTCATATGAAAAACAGTTATCCTCAAATAGTTCTTCTGTCATTCTGACCCAGTTATTTTGATTCCTAACTGTCTTTACTTAGTAGTTCTACAAATAGGATTTTCATACAAATATAATCCATTTCTATTGTAATGCAAAAATAATTTGTTTGACATTCAGTGCCAGTTGCCTGGCTTAGTGTCTAATAGTTATATGCCCACCATAATCTGAATTTGCTGTTATTTGATTGCTGTTAGTTTTCGTTCTGCCGTGTCTACAAAGGTAGAATATCTGATGCCTCCTGAATTAGGCACTATGGGATTCATTTCTTCTTGCCTCACAGACTGCTCATGTTTTCTTTGATCAGAAGAACAATGAAATGGTTTATAGTTTTATAAAACATGCAAAAGTAACATTTTTAAATGGTACAGACTCAGTGCCACAATTTCCATGAGTTATTTTCAGTAAAACGTTACTATGAAAGTAATATGCAAAGTGATCATATATCATTAATAGTTGCTGTAGAGGGTGACGTTTCTGTGAAAACATGATCTTAAACAGATCATGTTTCACTATTTGTCTGTCTCAGGAAGATGTTCATTCCTAAGATAAAAACTACATGGTTTTCAGTATGTTTCATCATTCAGATCATTCCATTGGTGAGAGTTCTGCCTTGACAGTGGAATAGTTAAGCATGCTGGGAAGAAGTAAGAAAGGGAAAGAGGAAAAAGAAGGGAAAGGAAAAGGGAAAATGAGAAAAGGGAAAGGAAGAAAACAGAAAGGAAGGGAAGCTTCTTCCTAATCCAGATAAAGTACTGCGCTGTTATAAAGAAGATTCTTATCTCAGCAGAGTCAAGATTCATGTCTTGAAGTCTTGCTACGTAGTAATAATATATTAATTAAGGGTGGGCTTTCAAATTCTTTCTGTTGGTTCAACAATGGTGAGATTTAAACTGACTTTCATGGGATCAGAACCAAGTCAACAATGAGCTTCTGTGTAAATGTATTTCTAATTGAGAAAGATTAAGAGCTCATAATGCAGTGTTACTGTACATGTCTAATACAATATTTGCATTGTTTCTGATAGAGTTTTTGATAGTATTTGGAAAAAAAACAATTGAAATAGATACTACTTCTCAACTGTTGAATAAGTTCTGTGGAAATACTCTCTTTTTCTGTTGCCAAGCTTAATAAATGGCTTACTTTAATATTTGCCCTTTCCCACCCTCATCAAATGCATTGCACATTGTGGGTTTTTCTTCCCCACAAAGATTGCAGCTTTTAGAAACAAGTCATGGAACACAGGTGGTACAGGAGAACTAACTCCTAATGAATATTGAATGTGAACTGTCATAACTTAGTTACTGTTCCTACTACTAGTTTGTATTCTGCCAATATCTGACTCTAAAACTGAGAAAAATTGTTGGCAATCACACTATAATCTTGTAGGCTTGTGGCAACCTAAAAGTTTATGCTCCATAAGGACAGAGCAAAGAAAATATTCTCATGACTCTTCTGATCTCTGACTACTGTGCATAGTACGACTATCGGACCCAAACATGACTTCAGCGTTAGTGATGTTCTCCAAAACACTTTTGCCAGATGACAGTTTGTGTGCTGTTTCTATAGAACATAGCACTACTTTCCTGGTAAAATAAATGATGTCAAGCCTTCTCCTGCAGCTGAATGCATTTGCCTATCTGTTCTGATCCCTGTGAAAGACTTGGTGAAATATTCCAGAAACTATTCCTGTAGTCAAACAGCTTTGTTTTCTAAGCCCATTCTCCTAATTCAGTGTTGCCAGTGATATCTTACAGCTACCTGCAAATGAATTTCCACAACCACTGAGAATGTGAAAGTGGGAATCACATTTTTCTGTTGGCATCAGTGTCTTTGCAATAAAAATATTTTCATATCCAGGCAGCCTCTTGGCCAAATGTATTTTTTGCATTATGCTAGGGAATGCAACTTGCAGCATTTGATGTTCACAAAGTGTTTAATGAGCTGGTAAAAGACTTTTCACTCCCTATCTCTTTTTTAGGAGGGAAAGAAAAGCCTCAGTATTCTGCACTTAGCCAAGTACAGATGTGATGATCTGCCTGAGAAATATTTGTATTATTTCCCTGAATAGTCTTTGTATCAAAGCATCTGGGAATGCATGGAGAATATACACCTTTGCAAGGAAGACACTGCCATGGAAATTTTCTTTTTGTGCTTTTAAATAGAAGGCTATGAAAATAATAGAGATTGAGGTTTGTTTTTTTTCTACTATTAGAATTATTTACCAAATCCCTCCATGTATTTCATGCAGTATAATAGACCACTACTTGCTGCAAGACTGAAATAGATCTTATAAAAACATAGGATAAGGCTTTTTCTTTTCATTTACCAGTATTTTGCTATGGTGATGAACATCTAACCTATAAGCTCACCAAGCATATAATATGGAGCAAGTGGAGAATGGCACAGATATCTTTAAGCTAAACTGCTTTTGGTGTTAAACTGTTTTACTGTTAAAGGTCAAATAAGCAGATCCAGTCTACCTAAATTATTTTGGTGCTACAAACTGGACCTTCAGTGCCTGTCTCGATCTTTAACGGAGATGCTCACTGCATCTGCCTAGTGATGAGGGGAGTCTTAACTCCCACTTTTGGCAAAACCACTACTTACATGATTAAAAGTGAGACATCCAGCTAAGCAAAATGATAAAGCACACCAAAGGTTTTAAAAAAGCATCAGAAAATCTGTTATCACTGTATGAATTTAATAGCTTTTTCAAAAAAGGAGTTATGGGCAGCAAATGAGAGTATTTTGTTGTGTAAATGTATCAGCATACTTTTCTCAAAATTAAATTGTTTAATGTTAAACTTCACAACCTACAAACAGAAAGTGGTATCTTAAATCACTATGCTGTATGTTTATCATAAGCAGCTGAGATAGTTAATTTTGTTTGCTTTAGTAAAGCTCCCTGTATCAGTTGTATCTGTCAAGGCATATAAATACAGAAATATTAGTTATATTTTAAAAGCATATTCTGTTATTCATTTGTTCCGGAGAGAATAGACACTGCTGTTTCTTTAGAAACATGTAAGTTTGCTATTTATTACACTTTCCTCCTTAAAAATGCCTTTGAATGTCACTTTCAGTTCAAAGAAAAGAATTTCTAAGCTTTTCCATCTGGAAACAGCTTGCTTCATATGATCAAAAAGACATATTGATATACTTTGATTAAGTGGTCCTTTCAAAATAGCAATGCGAGTGATCATTCAAGAACTGTAAGCAAGTTAAGTTTTGCATATGAAAATATTATTCTGTGGAGGAAATGAGATTTTAAAATAATTTAGAAGATGTGGACATTTTTTATTGCACTTTTATTTGCACTCTTGTTGCTAAATAAAAGCTGTTAATTGTAGATCTTTTGATAAAACTGATAAGAATGTAAATTTTGGGGATCATGATAAACTATGAATGATTAATGATAGAAAAAGTTGAGTGTTCAAAAATAAATGAAAAAGTCTGGTCTAAAGAAAGTGAAGTAAATACGAGTGAAGTCATATATTAAACATTTTCCAGAAGTAGTGTAGGACAGATTTTACCCTTGGAAGCATAAGGAGGTCTCCTGTTGAGCTCAGTGATGCATGTGAGGGCAAAATTTGACTTAATGTACCTGAAATGTGAAAAAGAAAGTTTAAGAAAGTAAGGGCATTAACTTTGCTAACCTACAAGGCTGTCATGCTGCTCACCCTTTTTTACTGATGATGAGCAAGCTCCCAGAACAAAAACCTTTCTTGCTCTGTCCTACTTATTTCAATGAGAATTTTCATGCCTATTTTGTTCAGTTCCAAACTTTATGCTGGATGATGTATATATTTGAGAATAGTTAACTATTGGGAATACCTCCTTAAGTAGCAGAAACTTGTTCATCACTAGTTGTCTGAGTACAAGCAGTCTATCTATGAAAGATGTGGTAATTTTTCTGCTCGCATCTGATGAGTCTAGAAAATATCTAGATGGAAAAGATGATTACCTGCATTCTAAATTTATAATCTCAACTACTGTATGCCTTGGAAAAAAATATGTAGTTAATGGGAAATGAGTAAATGTACAACAGATAAGACACTTAGCTCATCCTTTAATGTTTATCAATTTTTTTTCCCTTTCTGAAAGCAGTTCTGCTAAGAAAAAGTTCCAATCATTTAAGAAAACTGAAATCTTGGAAGTAGAAGAAAAGGAAGGAATACCTGATCTTTGCTGTATGGTAGCGGGCAAAATTTATATGGGATTTAATTAAATTTGAAATTTTGGCATTCAACTTTTACTGATTCTGAGGGAACCTATATTCACAGACACCTCAATAGTCTGGCTGCATAGGCCGTTCAGGGGTGAGGAACACTCCTGTTGTTCCTTTAAAGGGAGTTTCACTTTTGTAAGGGAAATTATATATATTGGGCCAGAGAGACACTGAGAGATGGTGGGTAAGACTATATCTAAGTACTTACACAATTTAAAGTTAAATTTCTTGTTACTTTATTTACAACCACCCAGCTTCTTAGCACAAGATACTCATATATCTGCCTCTTGTATCCATAGCAAGGAAGGGGCAAGGGGGGAGGAAGAAGAGAGAGAATAAAATCTGAATAAAAATGCTAAAATAATATTTTAAACAAAGAAAAGTGTAATATTTAAGCATGGAGAAGGGTTACAGACCTTTACATCAGTGCAACATTAAGTCTGAGATGTGGAACCAGTAAGATTAGGAACATCAGAATTAAGAATCTGTAGACACGAAACTTATCACCTTGTATGAATATACAATATGATGTGGAATTTAATTACCTGACTCCTCTAGTTATCTCAGTTACCTGATCATCATAGGAGAGTGATGAGACCTCATCAGACAGTGGCATCTCTGCACAGTTTGGACATATCCCGGTCTGCTGAAAAAACATTTCACACAGCAGAGAGAACCAAGTCTGCTTGTCTATTTTTTTTTTTCGGTAGCACAGTTAAATTCAAAAGAATTGGAAGGCAGGAAAAAATAATCAGCTCTCTGAATCTGAATCAGCATTTCAAAATCTACAATGCCTATTATGTATGCATATACAACAAAAGACGAGCAGAAGGGAAGGAGAAGGAGGCTGAATACATTGGTGTTCTCATTTATAGTTTTTTAAGAGCTTGGTAAAGAAAAGGAGGTGGAGGAGGTAGAAGAGGCAGAAAAAATAGATGAGGAAAATGAATACTTCAAATGCAAATTATAGATGAAATGCGTCATAGATACTCTAAGTAGAGTTGCTGGGAAGCTGAATTTTCCTTACATGATTTTTTTTAAGCTTTCAGGTAGTCAAGTGATAGCAGACAACTTTTATTCTAAAGGAGACCTATTAAAGGAGTGTTATGGCATAAGTACTCTAACCTGAGCCTTACTAGTCTGAAGCCAGTATTCTCACTAATAACACACTTCCTTCCCAAACTTCTTCTTGTTTTAAAATAATGTGCAATGCTATAACATTAACATGTTAAAAATAAAATCGGTGAAACAAAACATAGGAAATAAGTCCACTCTTTCAAAATAAAAGGGAGTTCTACCATTCATTTCACAAACTGCTACATTGAAAAATAGAGTATTTACAAATTAATTTTACCTTACTAATCTTGTTTCCCAGGTAGCAAATCTTACATTATTATTCTAGCAAATACTGCCCCGCTACAGATGTTACTAAATGTTTTAATGGTTATAAAACATCCTACATTACTTGCTTTACTACTGTGGTAGTGTTGTGCTATATCTTATCATCATAGGATTTCATACTGATGGCAGGAAAAATTGAACAAAATACCTTAATAGACTTAATGTTGAGTCAGCTATAAATGTTACCTATGTAGTTTGAGTGTTGTAGCTTATCAAGAATTTTTTAAAGTATTTCAAGTAGTGCTTCATGTTTAAGATGACAGTATGCGGTTTTTTTGACATCTCCCTCCCTCACCTCCCGCCTGGAACTATCTATTTTTTGAAAAGGTAAATCATAACACCCATTTCCTTTCCCATTTACAATATACTGAAATTTGCTGTTCTTAGAAATGTACCTTTGCTCCGTATTAGTTGTTTAAGCTAAGAGGGCTTCCACATAGTCCTTACATTTTTTCTCTCTCCTTGTTTAAATGCTGTATAAATGACATGCAAGCAAATAAAGTTTGTGATTATATTAGCAGTGTGGATGATTGGTAGAGACCTAGTGAAGTCAAATTTCATTTTTAAACATCTGAAATATGCATGACCATTGCAACAATCCAATAGAGCTTTAGATCATGGATGTAGATTTAATAAAGCAAAATGATGGCCATATATAAAGTCATTCTATTTTATTGATGAAGCTGATGCAATAACTTGTGCTATACTGCTCAGATTATCATTTTTATTTCTATTGATCTCATCTCTTCCTATTAAAAATGTCAAATGTGTGTTATTTCTTTATTCTACTTAAACCTGACAAGCCTAAAGAAGGCTGTATTGTAGATACAGTAAATGCAAACATTAAAGTAACAAAGGAATGACAACAATTTGATTTAAAAGTAAAAACAATCATCCAGGTTAAATGGCAGTTATGAAACAGTAACTTCGTTTCTTCTTCTTCTTTAAAATTTTCATAGCATCTTACCTTCTTTATGTTATGACATGGCTACTTTTAAATAATGACAGCTGCTTGCACCATCAAAATGCATATTATAAATTTGTTTTCTCAGGACAAAACAATATGTTTCCAGGATAATCCACTCCAAATAGAAAAGTGGTGAAATGTAAGTTTCATAAAGTATCATTAAATGTGATTAGGCAAATCCAAAGTGTCAATAGTGACACACTATAAAGGAAAAATGTGTTTCATAATAAATATTATACCCTATATAGCACTAGCTGATAGTCTTACTGATACAAAATATCTGGGTAATATTTTTTCCCTACGACGTATGTAAAATGTCTTTCACCCTCTTACGTGATACTTCTTCACTATGGAGGCACCAACAAAATCTTTTCCCAAAGGATAGCTTAAGTGAATGGTAATGGATTAAAAGACAATTAAGTTCTTGGTTAAAGACCAACACAAATTGGCATGACTAAAACTTTCCACCACCTGCTCATTTTTCTTCATTACATTATTAGAATGGACTCAATCCAACTCCCAAAGGAATAGTGTCCATATCAGAAATATCATCATAGCTGGCATTAATTGTCATGGTTTTTAGCAGTTAACTGGCATGAAGGCTGAACTACCCCTCCATCCAGAGAAATGTTACCTTAAAGCCAGAGTTTAGTAATATTGGCAGAAAGTCTGGTGACTGCCTGTTGGTCTACTAACTCTGTCTATGTCAACAGAATGAAAATAAGCCTTCTCTCTCCAGTTGTCTGAGTCTAAAAGCATTCAGTAGTCAACTATACTTGCACACAAAGGGAAACAAATCATTTGCAGTCTTTTCAATCTAAGCAGTAGCTGGAATCACCAGCCCAGAATTCTTTAGGGTCTCCCAAATGCTTCCGTAAACGTCTGTGCTTTTGTGATTACAGCTAGTGCTTTTCCAAGGACCTTGATTGGAGACTGAACGGATGAAATCAGGTCTTTGATCTACACTATTTCACATATATACAATATCTATATATAATCTAAATATAATATATGTTGCTATGAAATCTGAGTCAGAACAGCAAAGCTATCTCTCCATAAAAATAGCAAATGGATGTTTGTTTAAAATGGCGTCTACAGAGAGTAAACCAAAGCCATAAAAATGAACTGTAAAAATGAGATAGCTGGGCAGCCACCGTCCTGACACATAGATTAAAATAAGGAAAATGATAGGACCAACATCAAACATTTAATAAGTATATGAGAGAAAATACATCTAGTTCTAGAAAAAAATCATTCAGTAATAAATAAAAAATAAAATAAAATAACAAGCAACAGAGAAGACTCAGCGTTGCTTTTGCTAATGGTTTCATTTCTTGAACAGTGTAAGGGCAATTTACCCTTTTCTCATGATAGTATATATTCATTCTGTTCAGAAGTAGAAGAGTCTGTTCAGATGTAGGAGATAATATGAAACTATTAGGCTTTATAGATTTTCTTGTTGAGTGGTAGTGGACACTGTAATTAAGGCACAATGTATAAATCAGAGAGTGATACATTACGAAATTGGAGTAGTCACGATCATCAAATTAGAACTGCTGAATATCATGGACCATAGGATTCCTCCTTAGTTCTTATATTTCAAGCAGATCTGTTAGAGGAAAAAAAATAAAACTTTTGTTATGAGTTTTTAAAAAAATAATTTAAAATGCTGCAACAGAGATTCTAGCTCAGTCCTAGAGGAACAGTTTGAATGGGTGATTATTAAAGCTTTTATGATTAATAAAGTTTTGGATTGGTGATGAAAAAAAAAAATGAATCCAAAAGAAAAAATGTTCAGTTCAATCTTAGAACAAAACATATGGTGTTTCTCTATATTAAAGAAATGGAGTCTGAAAGCTGCCAGATATGTATAATCTGTATGTTGGTCCTTGGCTGAAGAATAACCCTGGGGGCTGATTTCAGCCGTTTTATTACTGATCATCTAGCAGCCTGATCATAGCAGCAAGTAGGAGGGGAGGATAAAGAAGATTTTCTCTTGATCCTTCCTTGCCCTTTTGTCTTTATTTTCTTTTCTGTCCTTGGGCTTGTTTCAATTCTTGTTTTGGTTTTTGTTTTGTTTTGGGTTTTTTGGGGGTTTTTTTGTTTGTTTGTTTTTTGTTTCTACCAATTGTGCATTGTTAGGATTCTGTCCTCAGTCTTGATTACTTTCTCATAAGCACCCTAACAACTCTCATGTGGCAGATGGTATCCCAACCAAAATGAGGACAATATGTTCCAGCCAAACAGTTAGGAGGGACAGGGATCAGTTCCACTACGGCACAGCATATTCCTTTCTTCAGGTACAAACTCTGAGCTATTCCAGCTGAGTCTCTCCGAGACATCTTGTCTTATCTGGTGTCATGGATTTTAGTCCTCTGTAGTTTCATTTTTTCCAAAGAGAAGTTACCTATCTACTAGAGATCCAAATCCAACTAAATAACCTACGACAGATGTGTACTCATACAGTTGTCATCAGCTTCTTGTGCATTACTAATTATTTTAACTGCTCACTACTCATTCTGATAAATTTCAAATGCATTCTGATATAAAAAGAAAATTCAATTTAAGGATTTTTTAGGAGACACTGCAGAGAATTGAAATGAAAGAGGAAAGAAAGCCAAAATCAAATAGAGGAAAATTGACCAGAGAAAATGCAGTAGGCAAATCAAATGTACAGCCAAAATTAAAAGTCTGAAGGGATGATGAAATATGAAACAGGCCCTCACTCATGCTGCATCATGGAACCAGGATTGTGGGGAGCATTGCAAAACACTCCTGCTCAGCTATAGAAACCCGACTGGCTTGGAAGTTTCTGCAGTCCTGTGAGCCAGAAGGCATGTCTAGCCTTGAATTAAATAAAATCAAATTACAGCAAACAGGACTAACATTTTAACTTTATTTGCTCTTTTTTTTTTTTTTTTGTAATTTCAGAAGATTTGAGTTTGGAAATGTTGAATTAAGCTAAGTTTAATTTAAAAATATTTTAGACACTGCATGTCACTGTATTAGCAAAACTAACTTCTCAGATAAGATTTAAAAAAAAAGCAACTGTATTTCTAGCAATTATAAGTATTTTTGTGCAAAAGTGTCCTAGTTTAACACTCTTTCTGGACTGGCTTGGTAAAAGCATTTTGGGGAAACTTTTTTTGTTGAGAAGAAGAAAGCTGAGAGACCATACTGTCAAGATTTGCAAAATCGAGAAAGTGGTAAATGCAGAATTGTTGTTCACCAAATTTCACAGAACTAAAACTAGAGGACAATCACTGAAACTTCTAGGAAACAGGATTAAATTAGACAAAAGACAGTATTTTTTCTCAGTGGGCAGTAAACTTGTAGAATTTGTGGCCACAGCAGGTTGCAGACTAAACATTATCAGTAGATTCAAAGTAGGGTTAGACATGGATAGGGCAAGCAGGTATCTTTTGTGTCCCTAATTCAACAGGAACGCTAAGGAATACAGGGGGAATGGATTGCACACAGCGGCCGTGTTGTGTGCCCTCCCTATATGGCTTCTCTTTTCTCTCTCTCTGTAAAGCAGACCAATGTTCTTAATTTCTTTTCAAAAAACCGCAGAAAATATAAACAATTTGTTTGTCAATTTACCTGGATTTCTCACTAAACACAGCCAGAACTCAAAGGCAGAATTTCGGGGGTTTTATGGATTTAAACTGTAGCCAGAAAATAAAATAAAACAAAGCAAGAAACATTCAAATTTTTTCCTGTGTTTTTCCAGACATTACTGGAAATGACAGGAATGAGAAACAGGACTTGCAAATAACTGTCTTAAGCTTTCAACTAACAGGATAAAATATTTAGCTAATTCAGTTTTCTTTTATTTTAGATTACTTGCAGTCTAGATTCTGCTGTTTGCTTCTGTCATCGTCCAAAAACTTGGAGGTAATTTATAACTAAATTTGTTTTATTTTGTTAGTTGTTTTAACATTTAAGTTAGCATTAAAGAAGCACCTCCTACAGACACGACATTCTCTGCCAACCGAGAATAGAATTACAGGGTCAGTAATGCTGCAAACCTCCCAAATCTCTGTCTGTGTCTACTTGTAGGAAGAAAAAATTAATTCATTTGCTTTGCCTTTTTTTGGTCTGTCGGCAGTATATAAAAGAAACTAGATAGGTAATCTATCAGCATGGTAAGTCAAGATTTGAACATTATATTCCTCTGCAGTGATTTCCAGGAAAATAATCACAAATCATAAAGCTATTAAGTGCTACCTTGTTTTCTCAGACCAAGTCCCTCACGGTGCAAAGTTAAATTCCTGAGAACTTCCTGAGAATGCAAAGGATATACCTCTAAAAATATGTACAGATGGCTCTATTGTTCTTGTCACTATAAATACTTTTACAAATTGCTTTAAGATGAAAGAACATTTTTAGGGAATTTTAAGTCCTCATTTCTAGAAGAAAATGACAAATTCTGATTTTATGTTTTTTACAAGGGAAAGGTATATGCAATCTGATAAGTACCTTGCTCCGTGTAATGTCATATAATGTCAAAAACGTGTGACTTGTATATTTTTTTTTAATTAACTTTGATTATCATACCACAATTGGTCTTACTTGGCAAAATCTTTTTTCATAGACAAGGGTTAATCATTATTACAGGCAGAAGAACAAATATGCCTCATGTCTCAACTTTATCTTGGATTTAATGTTTCAGTCTTAATAGGCAAGTTGTCCAGAAGGGGTCTCAGATTGTCGCTTCCTCACATGCTTTATCTTCTGGCTATCTCATGGATTTATTGCAGTTTGTGTTACTTCAGCTGTAACTTGGACAATATTGTCAATTGTGACTCAATAAATGAGTACAGCAAACAGCAGACCTGTAAAGAAGAGTTCAGATGTAAAAAAAAGTGAAACAAATGGGATGGAAAATGGTGATTTCGTTTGCCCATCATTTTTATTTATAGATTTAAATCGAGTGTATTACTGAGGATGAGAATATAGAATTATTTTAAAATATATTATTGAAATAATTCTTCTCCAGAAATTTAAATTTTCAGTTAGCACCATCATAGCAGAAGCTGAGATGCTGTGTTGTTACCAGATATCTTTCCAAGATCTTCTATATCTGTATAGAGCTGTCTTGTTTACAGGCTTATTAAATTATTTGTTATTCCAACAGTCTCTGGCAGAGAATGAGTTTTAGAAGATTGATATCGTCTTAAAAAGCTGGAAATAAACCCCGTATATTGTTGCTTAATTTGGCATTATATCATGGTGTTTACATTAGCATGAATAGTAGTAAGGAGCATCTGAGATGGAAGCATTAAGGACTGTGATTCTGGTAAGTGAAGTCTTATTATACAGACAAAGGCAATATAGCATGCATTTTGAAGGTGTAAGTGGTGTAAATTATGCTGCCATGTTTTTCCAAGAAGGGGGAAGGAAAATTTTTTGCGATTCTTCAGTGTTCCATCTATGATACCAGGCTTTGGCATTTGCTGTCTAAAAATCTCCATTTTAGGTGATTCTTCTCCTAAAGTGAGGTGGTTTAATTTTATCTTTCACTATCGCACAAAGCGCTAAATTTGAATACAAGGACATAATTAGTACAACATATATTTGCAGAAAAGCAAATGCTAGTTCAAGGTTTGTTGCAAGTTTGTAACCTAGACTCAGTTACCTTATAATTATCATTGATGGTATTTATTTTAGAATCTTTGATTATTGTTTCCCTTTCATATGATTCATATAATTAAAAATAAAGGTGCTTTATTTCTTCTCTGATTTTCTTTAACTTCAAAGGCAAAACATGGAATTTTGCTTTCTCTTTGCCAATCTCACTTTTGTCTGCTAGACAGAAAAAACCTGTCATACCTCTTTTAACGCAGGTATGTGTAGACTGTCATAAAACTACAACCTAAATTTGTCCTGAATAAGCAAAACAGATGCATTTTCCAAAATTCAGCTCTTTACTAATGTGTTTCAAATATTTTGTATATCATAAATGAAGAATCCCAGTACTCCATTTCTAACTCTTATTCCATAAAAGTCTCAGTCTATTATCTAGAGAGGAAATAGCACTTTCCTACTTGCTCTTCTCTTTATACATTGGAGAATTGTGTTTTCTCACTTAGTTATGGTTTCATGCTATAAACTCATATTCACTGTGAAGTGACTCAGATTCTTTGTTCCCAACAAGGAATTTATTTCTAGATGTGGAATGTAACCCTAGATCTCAGCATTAGAAATGCCTGCCCAAGTAACTGAGGTATGAATTCTGCAGTGATGGGGTTTCATTCTCTTTTGAAATTGTATCCTTGTTTAATTTGTTATGAAAGCAAATAAATTTTAGTTTCAGCTATGAAGAGTTGGGGGTGGTTTTTGTACCATCAAAAGCCAGTCAGTCAGGAGGTTGCCCGCCCCAGTGAATGGAAATTATTGAGGTGCTTTCCCTGCCCCCCCCTCCGCCCCTTGATATATCTTTAAAACTTCACTATTTTCTACGTCACTCAACACCAGGCTGCCCTACCTCATGGAAATGCCATATTGAATACAACAGGGTTAAAACCTGGATTTAGGGAAGTTGATTTCTAGAGAAGCTAGGTTCATGAACTGCTTTCAAAGTAGTAACAGGAACCAGGCACATCAATTAACAATTTCCATACAATAACAAATAAACAAATCCACATGACAGAGAAAAAGTTTTGGAATAATGAATACTCAATTAATTAAAAAGAATATTTTATAAATATTTTCTAGAAAGCATAAATCATTATTTAAATAAAAAAATCTATAAGTGCTTAATTAATGTCAATTAAAAAAGAAACATCAGAAAATAACTTGAGAAAAATAAATAATACTGTACTATACAGTACTATATGAAAAGTGTGGGTTATTTTAAACATAAACTAACTTACACAATTGAAAAAATATTGTTCCAAATTTCCCATCTTATCTTTTTGCTAACCGTACAGATTTTTCTCTGCTTGTTTCAGGCTTTGAGAAAAGCAGTATGAATTCTGCTAAGTCATGTTAAATGTTAAAAAGAGACTTGAAATGTTCGCATTTTTGCCAGGGGAAAGTTTTGTCACATGCAGTGCTTCAGCATTGAAGCACTGAAGTTGAACAGTTCTATGTGCCAGTATTGTGGGATCTCACTGAACAACTCACATCACTACATTTTGAGGTACGTCAACAACAGGTGATCTGTAAAGGATCCAAATGTTAGTTTTCTCTCACTTTTTTTGGAGATTTAAGTGGGGTTTTTATTGTCTGAAACAGAACTATTTCAGTTTGCATTGAGTGAGTAGCATTTATTGCTATAGCTAGACTAACAGTTCAGGTAACAAGCTGTTCATGGACTTGGAAACAAATCATATTTTTTGTTTCTAGGTTGCTGACTTGTCTCTCTCTCTCCTAGATGTAATGGCAAAATATTTGCGGCACAAGAGAAATGCAAGTCATAAACTAGATGCACAGGAAAACACACTCCCCAGACCCAAATCCTTGAAACCCTGATCCAATAATTAATTTGTTCTCAAGCCAATTCCAAATGTGTATGACTTTATTGGAGGAAGGAGGGGGCCAATAACATTTTTTTTAATTCAGCGTTGTCAGTGGTAGAATATTGTTAAGTATTTTATTTATGAGAGTGTGTAGAGTACGGTAGAATATTTTCCGCAAATACGTATTGTGTCATATCCATGCACAGTTAGATAAGTGTGCAGTATTTTTCTGAGAGGCAGAGAAAGCCAGTCTTGGAGGCCATTTTTAATTCTTTTCTGGTTTTCTCTAAGCTGCTGGCAGCAGCGGATATGATTAAACCTTGTTTTATTGATAAGTAAGTCACCTACAACAAACAATTTATCTTTTGTTGTAAATTAGAAGGGATTGTACTGTGGATTCAGTCATGCACAGATGACCTGATATTTCTTAATTACAACCATGAAATTCTGAAATGCTGCTGAGGTGTCACAACTGAGATTGGATTAGCCCAAAATGTGACTTTTCAGTCCTCTGGCCCTTGTGAAGTCAGTTCAGGGATACTGAAGTTCTTACAGTGTAAGCTGTGTTTTGTCACAAACCCACTTGACTCTCTTCTTGGATTGTCAGGTTGTGTGGATTTACCCTCTCAAGTCAACCTGAAGGTTTGAGAATCTCTGGCGTTTGGTCTTAGCTGTGCTTGCACTTTAGATTTTATATTGAAACAATGTCTGCTGCATGCTTGCTTGTGACAATCTCAGTTTATAACAAATTCTCTATTCATTGGAGATCCAGAGGAAAAGAATCAGTAGGCTAGTAATGCTGGCATCATGCACTGCCTTCATTTCTGATACTTGTAATGGTAGAGCTGCTGTCCAGACTCCTGTGGGCTTCAGAAATGTGCTCGAAAACAAGGTTCCCTCCCTGCAGTTCCTCTTGCATCTATGCAGATAACTTTTCCACTAAAATTATTCCTGTCTTTCTCTCACAGGACTAAGAAATCATTTGTTCAGACTATATCTGTAAAGTCTCCATGTTTGGAAAACAAATTGTAAATCTAGCCACCATTTAGCAGTAGAGAACCTTTTACTACCTGAAGTGAATGTGTTGGTTCTAAAGTGGACCTAGAAAACACCTTCACCCCTAGAAGTTCTTCCTAAGCACTGCTTTCATGTCATTTGTATTGATCTGTGGCTTTGTAGAGAAGGAAGTATGCTGCTGATTCCTTGTCATATCTGTACAACTTGTGGATATTTATAACTGTTCATAGGCATGTGGTCGTTGCATTATTCCAATACTGTTATCTTTGCTTTGTTATTTATGCCGATGCTTTGACCAGAACTTTTACACTTGTACGCTAACTAGATTGAAAAGGAATCAGGTAAGGGGTACTGCTGATGCAATATGTTTGTTGTGACGCTCTTAGAGACAGTTAGCAGTCTCAGGGCAAATNCGCAATATGTTTGTTGTGACGCTTTTAGAGGAGTTACTGACTACTACTACAGTTAGCAGTCTCAGGGCAAATAGAGTTTGAAAATTTTTTGAAAGCACGGAGCATATCCAATTCTGCAAGTCCTCCTTTGGTTTCATAAATTGTACGCATCTAACAAATCATTGAGTCTGTCTGAAAAGATACCTAAAAGACATAGGAGATGAGAGAGGGAGGGAATTGAATGCTTTGGGTAATAGACTAGAGAAGCAGAGCTTCTGGCAGTGACTAAGAGAAATCCTTATTAACATGAAGGTTAATGGGTTGCACCTTGCATCTGTGAGAAATAGGTGGTTTACTATTGAACTCAAGTAACTGGAGCACCCGGCAGTCAATATAGTTAACAGGAGTGGCTAATATTAATTTGGTTAGCAAGTGAGAAACACTAGAGAGTTTAGTTTTCAGGCATTAAATGCAGTGAGGCCTTCCTACCTAGCAGAGGAACAATGAGTATCTAAAAGTTAATTTAAGATTTTCCTCAGGGGCAGCAAATCAACCCAGACATCAGCTGTATTTCTTAGAGACTGGACCCCAACTTCTAAGAGGGATATAATTGAGGTTGGGGGAGAAAAATTGAAAGAAACCCTCAAAAACTGTCAAAACGTAACACCTGGGAAGCTTCAGATGCATGCAAGATTGTAAGAGAAGGCTTTAAAAGGACAGCTGAAGTCCTAGTGTGAATAACAAACAGCTGAAGCGGTGGAAAGGTGATGCAGCTGTTCTCGTTGTTTTGCAGGCAGTTTCAGGACGAGGGTGACGTTTCAGCCTGCTGGTGGATCTGTTTCTTGGTGGCTGCAGTACGTTGTCTATCTTTGTCCTTGTGTCCAGGACCTGAAAATAATAATTTGTTAGTTCCATGATAAAGAAGTAAAACAAGTACCAGTGGAGCAGAGGAGCTGAAGATGCGTTAATTTTTGCTGATGGTGAGGTACATGGTTGTTTTCTGCAGCACTAGTGTTGTTTTCTTGCTCTGGTGTCCTCATGGTTAGGTTTGTTTTCTCTCTTCTTCTCTTTGCTGGGACTCAAATGCTTAGTCTGCAGGCAAATGGTGCTTTCTTCTTGCCCAGGCTTCTGAAAGGGGGAGAGAAAAGTGTGAGGCAATGCTATTTAAAAGCTGCCATGCTTAACATATAGAGAAAAGTGATGTCACTGCCTCTCTGTGTCTTTCCCCTCCTGTTCATACCCTTTTGCACAGACGATCTGTGGTGAACAGGTATTAATTTACATTCTTCCTTTGGTTTTTTCCTTTATCTCTGTGTTTTCTTCTTGAGGAAGAAGATGAGGGCAGATGAAGTTATATAATTTAGGCAAATAGATTTTTATAAGATTATTTTGTGAGTGTTGGGAAATCGGCAAAGTTCTTCCCTATCGCTTATGTCCTGTGGTTCTTGGTTTTTTGAGTTGTGGTGTTTTGGTTTAAGGGGTTTTTCAGGCGTTGTTATTTTTGTTTGGGTGTTGGTTTTGGTTTCTTCGTGTGTGTGTGTTCCATGAAAACATTTTAAGCAGTCAGTCCAGGTAGTGAATTTTTAAATTACTAAAACCTACCTTATGTAGAGTATACAGCTGTGGATGATAATCACCCCGAAATGCCACTGATTTCTGTATGTTACTGTGGATTTTAAATAGAATAAATATATCAGGATGAGGGAAAATGTTTTAGAAGGGTGCTTCTTCTAGGATTAATGACTTGGCTACAACATCAAAGATAATGAAAAACAAACAAAGTTGTGGTTGTGTCAGGAATGTGTTTCAAACAAAAGACTTGGTATTTTGCTTCTTATTTCCTTCCCTGTCTTTACATTTCCCCCTTTCTGGTTATCTGTTGGGAGTGCTATGAACTGTATTAGCTGAATACGGTGCTATCTAAGGTGTTTAGATCAAATGAATTGTTACTTTTAGATAATTAATATTCACTGACCAGAACCATAACTGAGGGATTAAGATAAAAATGCTTTGCATGTTCTTGTGTCTATAGGAGGCTGGTAATTTGTGCTGCTTGTAATCATGTGGCTTTCTTCAGCTTGGGGGTTACTGAAAAACATAGAGTGCATTTTAATTCTGCCTGTACCATATGACATACTGCATAAGGTTTTCTTTCTGTTTGTTTGTTTGTTTTTATACTTTTAATTTTTGTTTTTAGTTTGAAACATTTTTCTGGATTTATTCATTAGATTTGCTTTTTATTTAGAGTCGGAGGGAGTCAGAGATATGGTAAATAAGAAAGTGGGGTGAATTAGTATACAGGATATGACTGTATTCTCTCTTTAATGACTATCTATAGAAGATGTCCACAGATAGCTAACTAATCTTTAGGTAAGGCATAAGTCTTCACTATTGTGAAATATGTCAAAAGCATGAAGAGTTCTGAGTCATTTTATTTATGCAATTAAACAAATCTTTCAGTGGTTGTACTTCAGTTGTGAAGTTCCATAAGGGAAAGACAAAAATAATCATTTCCTTGTGAAATCCTATGTTTCTTTCTAAAGATGTCCACACTGATTTATCTTCTGGACAAATTTGTCATTTGATTTGTTCGTGCATTTTGTTTGTGTTTATGTAAATACACTGTATTTGCAGATCTGATCTGAAATATTCCATCACGCGTGCTTTTCATATGCATGAGAATAACTCCTACATGAAAATGAAATCTTACAACAAAGGAGCAATAATAATCATAGGAGGAATTTCTTAAATAGCTGTTTGTTTTCTGAATAAATAAAACAATTTCTTTCTATTGTTCTCTTGTGTCACTCCAGAAGCAACTTGTTAAAATTCTGAGGATGGCTAGAATGATTTTTTTTTTTTTTTTCTCCCTTGTGATTGAGTCTATCCATTGGGTACTGTGAACTTATTCTGGCTGATTGTAAGCCCCCCCATTCATTTCCAAAAAACTTTTAGGTGGACTGGACTGTGCCTAAATCAAAAGTATTTAAAAAAACCCCAACAGAATAAATAAATCTGAGAGAATATTTCTTTCTTTCTCTCCAAGGTCAAATGCCTAATCCTTTTCCTGAGATTATATGTGTTCATCAGTGCCCAGTGAGCCTACCTGTCATTGCCCTCAACCCTATGCAGTCACTGAGCTTGCACAAAATAAGTGAAGAGAGACGTAAAACGTTATCAAATCAGAATGGTCTCCTTTCACATCAGTTCTATCATGGCGTAAATGACTACAGCAGAAAGTGAGATTTTTTTCCATCGCAACGTTGGAAGCAAAGTGCAGCCTCGGTATAAGCTCAGCAGTTCCTTTTTGTTTTTGTTTGTTTGTATAAAAGACTTGAGTTTTTCAGAAGAAACACTAACCTGAAGTGTTAAAACCTGCAAGGCTCTGGCTGAGTCATGCTGACAGGTGAGAGTAAACAAGGATAAAAATGGAAAGTGTTTCTCTTCAGGCAGGGGAGGGCATTTCTAGCAGAGTGTGGAAAAAGGAAAGGGCTATCTTCTGATGCTTGGTAACTGGTCAATCTGAGTTTGAGCTGGAGCTATCTTAGCTGATGATTTTAGTACGGCCATGATTAAACTTAGTATGTGAACAAGCACTTTTCGCAGGGAAATTATTCGGTGACCAAACTACAATCCAAACCTCTGGCAAATTAACTTGTCTAAAAAGGATTCTTTTAACATAAAATTCCTTATCATTTTGTCATTATGACCTACAGGGAAAATATTTTCAATACTTCTAGTAACTTAATTCTATAATTAATTTTTTTTTTTTTTACAAAACTAGCTGTTTCTCATGCACTTAGGATCTTTTTTCTGTTAAATATCCCCGGACAATGAACATCTTTCCCTGAAACTAGAAGGAGCTGAGAGGAAAGTCATAATTGTGTTTGTCTGTCTTGCTAATTTCTCTCACTCCATCTTTTTTTTTTTTCTTTGTAGTGACCAAATTATAAATCCGTTCTGCTCATTCTCTAATGTAACTTGTAATCTTGATATGCAGGAGAGGCGAAATGTACCTTGCAAATCAGTTGTCAGCCAAAGTGAAGTGGGAAGGCAGATCCCCAAAATGCGCTCAGGTCCTTGACCTGCTTTGATTGACACAGATACGCATGACTGATGCAGCGGCAGGCTCAGCAAGCCATGAAGTGGTTTTATTTAACCAGGGAATTGTCCATGTCTGAGAGTGTTACTTATATGGTGTGTGTCTATGAATAAATATTTTTTAAAGTTTGTATGTTAATGGTGCCTTTACAGCTGAACCGAATCTCTTGCCAAGATTGCAGCGCGTGACGCGTGCGTGCTGATTAATGAAATGTTGGGGGGTGGGGTGGTGTCTCCTTGATGTACGAAGAGCTGATAGCAATTCAGTTTAAAACTTAACCTGACTACACTCAGTGTTCAGAAAAACAAATTAAAAAAACCCCTTCTTTGAAGGACAGTGCTGTGCTTGTATCACGTTTGCTAACAGATGAGGTAGCTCCCACTCTCCATATTACAGTGTGGCTTTGTTTGGATTTTTTGAGGGTTTTTCAGTTTTTTAGGAGTTTTACCAGGCTCCATTTTCTGTCCATTAGGCTATTGAAGTACTGACTGGACACAGTTTGAGCAGCTCTGGTCTGCGTTAGGAAACAGTGGATTTCTCTCAGTAGCGGATCCTGTAGCATTATCCTAGCTAATCCCAAAAAATCCCTTTCCTCTTGTACACGCTGCATGATGGTATTTCAGACTTATCCTGTACCATTAAGGTGATTAGGGCACCTGCTATTGAAAAGTGGTGTTCAGAGCCTGCAGTAACCTGAGAGGGAAGGGGCAGAAATACAGCAGTGAAATGGAGAGAAGAAACCCAAACCATTAGTTAACATAGCATTTAAAATGGAGCAGTTGAATTCTTGAAATATTGAAGCATTTTAGATAGCTGCTGCACCTCAGCTGTTAAATATTGCTCCTTTACTGAAACGTGATAACTGGGTGAGAACTCTCTGTTAAGTCAGCGTAGGGCTGGCAGGTTTTTTAAAATGGTATTCTTAGCTTTCCAAAGCTGTGCTGGGGTGCTCACTGGTGGTTATTGCCTTTTGTCTTAGGGGAAGTCTTTTAGCCGTGCAGTTCCACTGTAACTAAGGGGGGGGTTAACTGAAGTGCTATTTCATTTCAACAAATTAATACTTTCTCAGCTTAAGCCTTTCTCTACTTCCTTGCGTGTGTGTGTGTGAAGTACGCTAAAGCACTTAATAGTTTAATACCTAGTATTTTATGCATATTTTGATGTTTCTAAGTATGACCACTTGAAATTCCTTGGTAACATTTATTATTTATGATATTTGAGTGAAAATATATAGGCAAGGATAAATCTGTGGCAGAGCTGACATTGCAGATCTTTGCTGAATGTTTTTTTTTCCCCAGGATCTGGATAACTCTTTCTCCAAGCATCACGTAAATCAAACTTTTCTGAATGCTGCCTGTGATTAGTGCCCTCATCGTAGTTATTTCCCTCAACTGTAGCTCCTAATTCTGCACTCTCACCAGTGTTTGCGGCTTGTGTGTTGCATGGAAACCTCTGTCTTGTGCATCTTCGCAGACTTATTTACTAATGGCAGCTGACATCTACCTTTTCCACCTCTTCCAGTGGTCTCACCTTTTCTGAATATCTTCTGCTGTTTCCACAGCCTGCTTGGATTTTTCCTGGGCTACCTTTTACCCTCCTGCTGCCTCGCAGACCTGCCTGTGCTCTGCTCACATATCACTTTATTATCTCAGTATTGAGCATCATTTGGAAAGTGCAATGCTGTCTGAAGTTACAGTCTTCACTGGCCAATCTATCAGGCTGAGGGATAAAGATTGCTTGGCAAAAAGTATGACCTTTATAATGATAAATATGTTGTCCTATTCATCACAATAAATATAAAGCATTGTCCCGACTTCCTGATAGGACAGTGTGTGTACTGTGAAGAGCAATGTTATTCCATGTATGCCATTGCTGTGTATGCAGGACTTTTATTTAAGAATTAAATAGAAATAAACACAAGCGTGAAGGTTAAATAAGACAGATTCATGTAATTTAAGAGATGTAATTAAAACACCACAGACAGGAAATTTATTACTATTAAAATCATTTTAGAAAGCATTTTTCTATACTAAAGAGCTAATTTGTATTTTTATGGCTTGATTAATATACTGTGGTGAAATTCTAAAGCTGCAAAGCATTAATTGTCATAGAACTAAGACTAAAGCCTAATATTTTAATTTTAATGTGTTCAGAGCAGTTTAATGCTGTTCAGTTCTCCGTATTTCTGTGTGTTTTAAGCAGCTAAAAGATACTTTAAAATTAGGAGAGACTAATTGTTCTAAATTTAAGCAGGTTCAATGAGTAGGGCAGTGGACTGTGGCTTAAAATATCAAGAGTTCAATTTTGGTACCTCTTTCACTGCTCTCTACATGATCTACATCAATTTCTAACCCTCATTTTCTTTGACTCGTTTCTGTGGGCTCTGCGGTTGTTGTCCTTTCAACATCTTTACAAGATTCCAGCCACCTTAGGGTCCTGATCTTAACATCTTTTAGAAATACGTAAGAAAATAATAAATATTATGTACAAATGTGAACAACTTTATGTAAATAGGATTGTGATATTAATTCACTGCATACTCATGATACTTCTCTCTTCCTGTAGCCCCAAATTCTATTTCCTTAAAGATTACACTAGGCAGTTAAAATGTCTTACAGCTATCGTAATTTTTAAAGAAAGAGGGAAATACATGGCAGATTTTATTTTTGTCAGTGCAATTCAAAACTTTCTCTAAGATTCATGAAAAAAAATAATTCACTGAAGAGTAAACTTTATAGTTACTCAAAATTGAATGTCTACCACACCATTTTTCTGTTGATGACTAAAAATGGCAATTTTATGCAATGGAAAACCGGTCACCACTAACTCGCCAGTAGTGCTTCGTACCGTGAAAAAACCCCAGAGATCAGATTTTAAGCCTGCAATACATTTATGTTTGTGTGCGTCTTTTTTGGAATCTATGCACTAAAGACAGAGGTACTTTATACTAAAGAAAACAGAAGTCGTGTACAATGAAGGAATTACGGGCTGAAATCTTATCATCAACATTACAATGGAGGTTAGACTAGATCATAATGTTGTTATCTTCTGATTTGAAAAACTGAGTCACTGAGCTGATTATATCTTCCTCTGTGCTCAAAGAAACACTACTTTATCATCCCTTGTTTTTAAAATGAAGTATTAAAAACTTTCTAGTGCAGTTAAAATATGGGAAACTCTAAAAATGGGGATTTTCTGGTTTGTTTCTCCTAGTATACATGAGATGCAGAGTTATCAGCTTCCTCGTGAAATGATTTGAACTCATTCTCCTCTTGTGCATTTTCAACCCAACAAACTTCAAGTGGAATCTCTATGCTCTTATGAAATAGCATAATTGTATATTCTTTCTTAGTTCAGAAGTTTCATCTCCCTGCCTCAACCACCACGCTTGTGAAAAAAAAAATTTTCAGGGGAAAACATAGGAATTTTTTTCTTCCAATTTTATTTTCCCTTTTAGTAATAGTAATACTTTTAATATATTAGGGCTGGGTGTGTTTGTGTTTGTTCAGGTGTTTTTGCTTGGAGGGAGCAGGGGCTGGCGGTTTTATTTTAAACAAAGGAAACATAACATTTTAAACAGGCTACAGGTCTCTGAGATGTTTTTATTATTACTTGTTTAGTTTAAATTTTTAAACAAGAGACCATAGAAACACCCATTTGTCTTTTTCTTTAAATAAATCAGACTTTCCAAGCTTTGCTTTTACTGCTTAAAAGTGTGGAACTATTTAATGTTCATTTAAAATTTGCTTCAGGCAGCTTCTGTGAGTTTATCTGCTCATTAAAGAACAACAGAGCATTTCAAATAAGCAGTGTTGCTGTAGTGTTTGATACAGAAAGATTTCAGATATATATATGTATATCTATATATCCATTTTTCCCTGGAGCTTGTATCAGACAAGTAATGTTTGGCATAAAGCTAGGTAGAAGAAAAATAAAAAACTGAAAAAATGATTTTTTTTTTATCAAAAACCATTATATTTTGTTCCTTAAAGGTTTAATTAGCTCTGATTTTCTTGGAAATTAAACCCAAGTTGTTCTGTGGTAATATTCCCCCTATAGCTACTTGATGGCATGTATTAAGTCTATTCTTTAGCATTATTAAGAAATATTTTCATAACTGAATTTTTCCAAAGTGTTTTCCCCTCTCATACCTTGAAATTTTACCAGAAAAAGAG
Organism: Aramus guarauna; assembly: GCA_013400195.1. NCBI lineage: Eukaryota > Metazoa > Chordata > Aves > Gruiformes > Aramidae > Aramus > Aramus guarauna. Next base: position 877,225 of record VXBL01005228.1, read on the forward strand.
CTTTCAGGTTACGTAAAAATATTTCAATTTGCTACCAGTGTCGTCTTAGCACAGATAGGTTCCAAATTATGAAAATGGTTTACTAAGAGGGTTTATCTGGAAATACTGTCAGTCTGATGAAGGTTGAACAGAAGACAACTGCAGGCATAAATGCTCAATTACCTCAGCAGCTTTTGTCCACCATTATTATCAATTTGAGCTAGCAACCCTGTCCCTGACAACTAAAGAGACTGAGTGATGGGTTATGAGTTACACTCACCTGAGGGGAGAAAGCAAATCTCTGCTGAAACGTTAAAGAAAATACAAAAATACTCTTTCTGACTAGTATGTAATCCAGGCAAATTTTCTCACTCTGCTGGGACTTCATTGCTATGAACCTTTTGACCAAACTTTCAGGCTGATGGAGCTTTGGTAAAGCTTTAGAGAGTGCCATTAAAATCCACATCCATTAAAATTAAAATTACTTCCTCTTCTTGCACAGAAAGTGAATGCAAAGTTGGTCATAAAAGTGCCTTCTATTAAAGAAGATTGCTTATGTCAAAAATGCGCACTTTAATCTGACTGCCTTTGAGCTCATTAGGTTTTATCAAACTTGAATATATTGGAAGCTAAGGGAAAAAAAGATGAACTTTAAAATTAAGTCTAACACTGAGATAGCATGGAGAAAAAAAAAAGTAGCAAAGATGAGTCTGTACAAAAACTATGCATTCCAGAACCAAATAATAAAATGGCTTGAGGTTAGAAAATTATTTGAAAGAAAATGGTTAAGTGTTAAAGACTGTAGCACTTAAAATTAACTTCCATGATTAAAATCTGCTACCTGTATCGTGCTTTGTCATAGGTGTGATGACAGAACTCAGAAGCACAGGAAAGCTGATAGCCAATGAGGAATAACTTCTCAGCATTTTTTGTTCCGTTTGTTGTTTTGGCTCATACCATGTACTCAGTATTAGAAGTACAAAACCCAAAGATGGTGCATAAACATATGTTCCAGATATCTGTAACCAATAAATGTAAATATGTAAAGCACCACACAATTTGGCTTGGTCAGCTCGCTCTGGAGAGTCAGTAAACAAATACTTCTGCCTGTTAGGTAGATTTTACATCAACGAACATTAATATGCAGGCTGTGCAGAAAGGATGATGTGGCTGCAAACCAGTGGAGATGATGAGCACTGCTGATAAGCCTGGCTAGGATACCAAGTGTCATAAGTGAAACAGCTGGGTTTTGGTTAGCCAGATGGAGTTGTACCAGGTAGAGTGGCGGGGGTGGGTGGGATGTTCAGGGGGGTTCATGTGAATGTGATTACAACGCAGAAATCTTCCCCACCCAAGAACACACTTTATGTGGTGGGACAACGCAGATTTCTGAAGTACCTTTGGATTTTACTCGTGCTAAAGGAAGAATTTTGCAATTAATTTATTAAAGCAGTAGTTCAGACTTTTTTTTTCTTCTCTCTCTTCTGTTTCACTTGTTCCCTCTATGCTCTACTTCTGGCTGAAATAGAAGTATCAGTACCAGAAGAGTTCTCCAACGTCTTCCATGTGAAAGCGATCTAGTTTACTGGCCTTTTGCATACTGCTGATGAAGAAACTGAAAAGGACTTTTCTGTGCAAATATAAGGTTGTCATTCTCCTATTGCAAGTTCAGAAAGGTCAATAATTAAAAGCTATTATCAGAATATTGTATGTCATTGTTTCTGAGAGGAAAAGTTTGCTGAGGCTTGGAATAAGTCTCTTCTCAGTTTTTAGAAATGGGTAGGTAGGAACAGCTGAACTCACTCTGACTTCTTTCTCAACGGAAGAGAAGCCATCTCTTTTATGCCATTGATGTGAGTAACTTAGGGCTGTCTGGAGATCTTGCTGACAGACAGGGGTTTATGCTGCTAACGCCTATGGCTGGGTAAGATGTCCTGTCTTCATCTGAGATCTTGGAAATGGGCCATAATGGCTATTTTCTTTCCTGCTATAAAAATTTTGGGGTTTTGGTGGTTCAAAAAACCCAAAGACCCTCTATCCCTCAAAGAACACACCCCACCCAAAAAAAAAAAAAAAACTAAAAAAAAAAGCTGTTGGAGATAAATTACCTTGTTTCAAGGGAGTAGATTTAGGAAGTAAGCAATGACAGAAATAGCTAGAGCTATCTGGTTCCTGATATCTGTTAGGCCATGAAGCATATGAAGTTTCATCTGAAAATAAATGCAAATATGCATGAATGTTGTTCCCTTCTCTGTGGGGAGAAGGTATTTATATCTGTGTGTGTGTACACACAGTATACATTCTAAAACAAAAACCTCCTTGAATGCCAAAATCTCCTTAGGCAATTAAGAGAGATAAAAGTAGTTCAGGAAAGCTGAGTAAAAGAGGATAAATTCAGACTTCTTTCGAGATTTATGTTCTATCACCAGTTGGATAATACTAATGCTTTGCATAGGTTAAACAAATACATACAAAATAAGAAATAGGTCTTTTTGTGGATCTTTGATTCTTCAAGCAAACAGAATGTGAATGGGATAGTTAAAGCCATATTTCATTTGCTGGTGAAACTCACTCGTGTTTTCAAATAGCATGGCCTCTGTTGAAAATGAATACTTTGCATCGTCTGTGTTGGTGCAAGTAGAAAATTCCTGTTAATTCCAGAGTCTCGCTTGCTGAATTCAGGGTGGTGTTGGGTGCTGCTGTTCTTAGAAACTGTTTTTCATGTTATTCTCATACTCAGCTTATGGGTAACTTGTTTTTTACCCCAGATAGTTTAAGAATATTTCCTTAAATGAGCAATAAGCTACATGTATTTGAAGGGACTCTGTGAGGCAGACTTTTTTCAATTTCATTTAAAAAAGCGTAAGTCTGTGTTATAAGGGATGTAAAGTCCCATCTTGATATTGTTTATTCACAGTGGAATATATATCATAATTCCCTTGTGGGAGCTGAAATGTAGCCATGACTTGCAATGGATAATGACTGCAGATTGGCAGAGTGGGAAGGAGGAGGTCTGTGAGATAATGAGATCCTGCAAGTGACTTCTTTGACATATAGGTGTGTGACAAATATGACAATTAATAAGCAGACAGTTCACGTTCCAAAAGGACTTGGAAATAATCTCTAATACATGTCTCTCTTTCTCTGGGAAACTGCTTCGTACTGTTTTGTTTATTTATGATGATGGTAATTAATATTTATACATAGTGTGGGTAAAACAGAGAATCTTTTTTGAATTCTCTGGAATGGAATTGATTTCCCCCTAAAATAGAATTGATTCAATATAGAGAAAATCTTATATTTCTGGCAGGGCTGCTAAATCCTCAGAATGCTATATATGTGTATGCCCTGGATAAAAATAGTGAATGTATATATAGTTTTTATCACTTAAGTCCTTTCAGCATCTCCCAGAGATAAGAAACATTTGTCACATTTTGAAGGGGTTTTCATTGACAAAGGCTTCAATCATGCAGAAAGCTGTTTTCAGATTTCCATAAAACAAAGCAGACACCATTTACATGATAAATTGCTCCTAGACAACAATCTTAGCTGACTACCCAAGTGCTTGATTCTGTTATCACTGATGTGTCCTTCAGTTTTCAGCAGAATGAAAATGAAGGACTTGCAACTAATTGTGCCAGGAAAACAGAGCTAATTTGCTCATACTGAAGAGAAGAAGAAAAAAAAAAAAAAGGATTGTAAGTCATTAAAGTTGAGCGTAAATCCTATCATATGCAATAACATAGCATTATTAATGGCTGTACTGCCCTACAAAGAGCCTGAGGGTGATATTTTGTAGTAAAATTACTTCCTGAAAGGTGTAATACTTCTTTTGAAAGCATGAAGACCTGTATTTCTAGATGCTGCTGAAAATTGTCTTCCAACAAAAGCTATGAATCTGTGGTATTTTTTTAATCTTTACTAAATATGTTTTGGACTCCTGTTATTACCAAACTTTATTTTGATAAAGGTATCGGAAACTAGATACATTTTTAATTTTATCCTATCAAAATGCAAAGCAAGAGGGTAAATCGATACTTTAACTAGTATCATACTGAACTGCTAGTCTGCTTTAAGTGCTTTTTTTTTAATCTGTTCCCAGCCAGACTGACAGTTCAGAATATCATGGTTGTTGAGTATGCCAAAGGAGAAAACCTGACCTCAACAGAGAGTTCAAGCATTCCCTTCTTAAAGATGCCATATTTTTTTTCAAAACTGTTTTGGAATAAGATTAAAGGAGCTTTGACACTAATGTAGACACTTAGCTATTTTGGTCACAGTGAAATATTTTCCCTCTAAGCAAATATTATACATAATGTTAGTTGTGCTTCTCTTCTATGATTATCTGCTCTTACCCTTTCATCTTGCACCTTTTCATTGTTACAGGGAGTATTTGTTGTGGTGAGTTTGTTTTTTAAAAAAGCCATGTCCTGCATTCTTAACTATCAATTTTTGCTTTTTGCAGATTATGTTGTTATTGTTCCCGTGCTTTTGATTAATAACATTAGGACAATAGGCTTGAAGACAAAGCAATACTGCTTTGAACTTCAAGGTGATCAGTGTAATTTTGGTCTGTATAGTCTTGGGTTTAAATTAGACTTGGATTTTGTTGCTAACCAAAAGATTTTGAAACAGAATTATGTTGTGATCTTGTCTGAAAACAAATAGGGAAGAAAATAAATAAAATGGAACTGAGAGGGAGAACTAGAATAACAATGGAAAGATGTAATTTCATAACTCTGACCTAAACAACTGGTTCCAAGTCATCTGTTAATATTCCACTCTCTGTTAATGTGCAGCTAGTTTGACTTAACTGTTATGATGAAAATAGATCTTGAGAAGGGATACTCAGAAGAGTAGCAGCATAAAGACCAATTGACTATTTTTTTTTTATATATTTGTGATTTTGTGTATATTTTTCTTCCAAATTTCCAGAACATAAGGAGAAAATAGCCCCTATCTGGACTTCCAGATAAAACAAACATCCAAAGAGAAATATAACAAAGCTTGAGTTTCAGGATTATTAATTTATTCAATGTCAGCAGTCCTGCAGAGATATGAGCATGCTCTGTGTGGATTTCTGCTCAGATACTATGCGGCAGGTATTTAATCCTAAACTAAACAGTGAATATTAATTCAGATGTAGATTTGAAAAGGGGGGGGTGGGGACAAAATGGAACAGTTGTGTTCTGGTTTTCTTGGTGTGGGTTCTGTTTTTTCTGGGTTTTTCCCCCTCTGTTTTCTTAAATAACTTGCATATCTCTCTGAGCTCATTGTATAAACATTGACGGGCTGTATGTGCAGCTTCAGGTGGAGTTGTCAAACTTCAGGCTGGTATGTTGTCTTCGAGGCCAAATTCAAGTCCTTACTACAGTCTGAGTAATAAGTGAAAGAAAGGATAGCTTTTAGTAATAAATACTGATATTCCAATCAAAAGCACTTCCACATTAAATTCAATGAATGCACCATTAGGAGGAAAAGTCTGTGATGGAGAAAAGGCACCTGACTTACTGGTAATGCTCTTCCTCCTCTACCTTCTCACAGCACATGTACAGGACGATAGTCCAGCTAGAGCTTGGAAGGACTACTGAACTGCATATGTATTTTAATGAAATTTTGTGAGTAATCTTGCCTACATATGTTCTGTTTAGTGTGTTAATAGTTACAATGCTGATAATCAAAGTAGATCATAAAATTCACCATAAATCACATGTATGGCACCCCAAACTACCTCTATTTAAAAACATGCCTTATCTTTATCTATTGCATCATTAAGAGGCAATAAGTATAGCTAGGCAACCCTCTCGCACTACTTTCTGAAGCTCTGTATGAAGTTCTGTTTTCTTATGTGAAAAGATCAGTCTCTTTCAAATAACTTAAGATTGCACAGTGTCTAAGAAAATAAATGTTCATAAGGCCAAGAACAGGCAAGTGGATTTTCTATTCTGCAATGACTTTAAAACATATTTCAGCCCAGTTATAAATGCGGGCAATAATCATATTTTTGGAAGTCTGGACAATGTTGCAATTTCCTGAAATGACTCTTCAGGACAAATTTTTAAAAATAAGTAAAGCTCTTCCTAATTAGAAAAACTGACTACAAAAGAGGGGAGAAACAGGTTCACATATTACAGAAATTACATTACCTGTAATGTTATTTTAAATCTGGTTCCATTTGTATGAAAGGTTTGAAGGTTTAAAAAGACAGAAGACGAGAAATTAAGTAGAACAGAAATTTTTGCAACAGTCACATGTCCACACGCAGTTGGTGAAACTAAATTCACTTGTGTAGAGCAAAGCTTACAAATACTTGTTGAAAAATTGCACAGGATACCAGAAAGATTTATAGTAGTTATTCCAAATGACTTTGTAGGATTCTGCTTGATTACTTAACCTAAGTATTTCATGTAATTGTTGTTATAATATAAATACTGGTAGTCATGCAATAACCTAAGACCCCTTTCTTCCATTCAGCATTAGGACTCATCCAGAAACTGTTATTTAATGTAATCTCAGGCTTCAGTTTTCCCAAAATGCCCTTAACAAATGATGGGGAAATAGAGTTTATTTCATTATCATAAAGAGAATTCTGGAATCACAGAAGCCATAAAATACATTAAAGTGTTTCCTTCTGGAAGCATCAGAATAGATAAAGACTACTAAATCTAAGTGCTTTGAAGGGTAGGAGTGTGGCAGACAACTTCTGCTGAGAAAGTAACCGCAGGGGATGAACAGGGAGAGGGGAGAAGGAATTTGGGCAGTTAACTGAACAGAGGGAACGTTGTTTCTCTTTTGGATACAGCCTAACACAGAGCAATCTAAATAGCAGATGAATAATTAGATTTGTCTAGTGTGTTTTAAAAGCACACCGAGTAGCGGTGGATTGGCATAACACACTGACTGCACGTGTGCATTCTTTTCTACCTATTTTTCTGTGCTAGGTAAAAGCAGAGAACTGTAAAGATGAGGAGAAATTTGTATAAACAATTTTACATTTCCCATCTAAAAATGTCTGGCTTTTAAATAATCTAGGATGCCCTGCATAAACGTATGGATTGGTTAGTTGTCGGCTGTGCTTAGTACATCTTAGTGGATATGTGGTTATCGAACAACTTCATTTCCTGTTTCTCCCCTAAGCCTTCAGTATTTGATTCTTTCTCTGCCATCTCCTGGCAGAGATGGACCTGGGGAAAAAAACTTGGATCAAGATTTCTCTGTACTCAGAAGAAGCTTCTAAAATCTTTCTTTCCTGATTGAAGAATTAATTGAAAATTCTGTTGGAAAACATAGCATCTGATTTTTATGTTGCTCTTCAGGGCTGGAAGGAAGGGGGTTTCGATGTCACATAGTAAAAGAATCTTTTATTTTTGCTCTCTTGAATTCTGCTATCCCAAACATTTGTTCTCCAAAGCAGTGTCTACCACTGTTTGTTTGTTTGTTTCTTTTTGACTGTTATTGTTCAAGCCTGAGTTAATGTATCTGAGTGCCAGTTGTCTTCTGAATTACCAAAAGACTCAAATGTTGTCTGATCTTAAAAGAACAAAGTTCGGTAACCTAAAGTAATCAAATGTTTTAATCTGAGATAAGCTTCATCAAGATGCAAAGAAAAATCTTTCCCCCACCCCTCCAAAAATAAATATATTTTAGAGACTTGTAAAACTAAGTACTGCTGCGGTACAAGGATTCAGCTGGGTGACAGTTTCCAGACTGGAAGCATCTGGACAACCTTGGCATGCCTGCATTTTAAATGGGCTATAGGGTGGCATGACAGATCCCTGTGAGAAGCCTAACAAAGTTCAGCAGCAACCTGGGTTCGCTAAAGGCTGATTCACACCCTACGGGAAAGGGCAGAAAGTGTAAGCTTCTACATCAAATGAGTGAAGAGTCCCAATGCCTGAATCAGGATGACGTGCAAAGACCTTATTAGTTTGTCTCTTAATATTTTTTGACCTTTCTTGAATTGTCTGATAGAAGCGAAACTTTTCATTTGCTGGAACAATTCCATCACTGTATCTCTGAATTATGGGATTCAAAAAGGTGTGTTCCCAACTGTGGTGTTACTGATCAATGTGTTCTGGTTTGGTGGTTTGTAGTGTGTGGTGGGTTTTTTCGTTTTGATTTGGTTTGGGTTTTCTGGGGAGGAAGCCAAGATGCCACTTAATTCTCTGTCTACCTCTTACCCATATGAAAGTTTCATAGGAAAGGAAACTTTTTAGATGCCAGGACAAAGCCTCACTGCATGCTGGATAGGACTGAAATTTGGTTGTGCGCTTGACCAGGTCTGTGAGATGCATAGTGGGAGGTGCATGTTCCCAGAGATCAAGTGTTTTTTTTTTTGTTTTTTTTTTTCCTTGGCAGGAGTTAGGGGACTTCAAAAAAAATCCTACACTGATGTTCCTAAATCTATTGACATGGCTTTGATTAGGTCGTTTTACTTTTTCCTTTTCTCATTTCACTTCGATGTCATCGTGTTCCAAATGCTTCTTTATTATTTAAAAGGTCATCCTCTGTTTTCCTTTGTGTATCACAACTTACGCTGTTCTCCTAAGTGCTAATGGTCTGATTAGGTCTTCATCAAACTTGATCTAAGATGAAAAGCACAGGGATTAGTAAATTGTCGGTTCTTGATTTTAGTCCTGTCATATATAAAAAGTTGTTTGTGTGTGAGAATTTCTGGCATGTATCTTGCACTGTATAGGCTGTATTTGAGAAGGGACTAGTGATCTCTAGAACTGAAAGAAAGCATACACTGAACTATATATATATAGAAAGAAGAGGTTTAGGGGTAAAAACACAAATTAAAAAAATGAAGAGAAAGCAGAAAGTTCTCTAAGGAAATAGAATTCTCAAATTGCATGGATTTGTCATTTGCCAGTAATCTAGGACGGTGATTCTGAGAGTGTCCTCTGCAGAGCACTTCATGTAGTCTGAGGAGCTACTTTTGTCAAAATTGTGCAGCAATGATGAAAAATTGAAATAAGAGGTCAACCCACTATCCTAGGAAATTTCACTTGGGTCTGGCTTCAAGGAGAATTGCCACTGTTCCCTTATATTTCTCTGTCTTATGGGGCTCCTGGACAAGAAATGAAGTTAGTTTCTCTTTCTTTAATGTTTCTGTGCTGTAAGGACGGCTGAGTTCAGTATGGTGTTGGTACAAAAAAAGAGCAAGCTAAATAGCAGAATCATCTGGAGTCATATAATTTATAAGTCTAAATAATATGTACTTCAAGCAATCGGGTGAGAATAAATATTAGTAAATGTAAAGGTATTAATAAATGAAGTAATCTGTTAGTGGAGTATAGGGAACAGAATAAACATCTGACTTAAATTTAACCTTCCCCTCACAACAATGAGAAAACCAGGTTCAGCCCTTATCTTAAAGTTGTTATTCTCCTTAATATTGTGGTAACAGTATTTTTCAGGTAACTGCAGGATGTTGCTTTGCAAAATGTCTGCAACCTGGACATGCATATAAATTAGTGAATAGCAGCTGACACATAGGAAGGAGATAGAGGAAGATTCTTTGTTGATACAAAGAGATTTACCCTCCATGCAAATAAAACACAACTGAAATGCATCATAGAAGTCCAATAGGATTATGAACTTAGTGCAATGACAGTTTCCTTTCAGGTCAGTTAAATCCAGTGGTGAGGCATTCCATTACAGAAAAGAATGAATTGTGTTGCAGCCTAAGATACACAGGATACTGAAAAGGGAAAAACATTACGACAATGGAAGATGATAAGAAACCTCCTTACAGGAAATTTGGAAAGTATTTATTTTGTGGAAAAGTAGAGAAATTAGATGACTAGAGGGGAAAGGATTAAACAGTCACAGAATGAATACAACAGTCACAACTATCAAATGTTTCAATTAACCCTTGTATCATCTTAGTTACACATTTCTTTTGTCTCTCTTATTTCTACATTGTTCTTCCATACCAATATTCTTACTGGAAAAGAACGTTTAACTCTTTTTTCCTCTTTAGAGCTCGAGAAAATTTCCTGTCCTTTAATTTTCAGAACATGTAGAAAACTTGCACAGGTGCTGAAAGACAAGCTCTCTTTCTGTATTGTTGTAACATAGAATTGAGGGATGAGGCTACTTGGATTAAAACAAACAAAGAAAAAAAATCAAAACTCTGAAACCTTAAGGGGCTGTTAATTTCAGTTACTGAAAATGTAGCCATGCAATCTCACTGCCAATAGCGGTAGTTTCACTAATGAAAATAGAATTTGCTCTAACCGGTTTTCAAACTTTCCCCACTACTGCACCTCAACAGCCTCTCAGTAATGTTTGTAGAAACCAATGCTGCAATCTTTAATGAAGTAAAACCTTCACTTCAGTCGATGTAAGTTTTCGCTGTTTCGGAACGGCAAATTTTTCCTTGAAGTGTCTCATTTGTCATTACTTTCCACTTGTTAGCAGCTACTCATTTTGAAATTTGAGCAGGATATCATCTCTGTATATGTATCAAATGCTTCCATCTTGATTTTAAATTACTTTATACAGAAATTGTTATAGCTGTCTTTCACAGATATCTTTGTTTCCACTAACTTATTTTTTTGTTGCAATAAATGGGGGGGGGAAAAACCTGCCAAAACCAGACAAACAGGAAGTTGAGGGTTCATCCATGAAAGTTTATGAACTTAAAATATTCTTTCTGCATCTTATATTGCAATATTATATAGCTCTACCTAAGATAACTAGGCAAGCATGTTCATGCTTCTCATTGTTGAAAAAGAACAGAGATAAATTTCAAAAGTAAAACCAAAGAGAGGGGAAAATGGTGTATTGTTTCAGTAAACTAGTAATTTTACTGCTCAGTCATCAAAATTTCTAATAGCACACTTTATCCTAGGGTATAACAAAAATAAGTTTTCTCTGTGAAAATTAGTGTATTTTTAATAAACATTTCATATTAAATTTTAAAGTATATGTATTTCTTTACACATACAGCTCCTTGCTTACTTCTCCCCAACCCCAGTGGGACAGGGGAAGACGAAAGGAACAATAAACCCAAGAAAAGCTGAGAGTCCAAATTTTTTTGGGGGGGGAAGTTTGAGCGAAGAGTAAGTGCGAAAAGAGAGAGCAAAGCAAGTGTTGTAAAGGTGATCGCTTACTACCTCCCATGGCTAAACCGATGACCAGTCCATTTCCAAGCAAAAGTTGGCTAACCGTCCTGAAACTCCCTATTTGCTGAGCATAACTTTATATGGGTTTTTTGTGGGATTTCTTTTTTTTTTTTTTTTTCTTCCGATGACGAGAACAGCTTTGGTACGTACATGTACCTATATATATCTCCCTGTTAGAAGCAGTGCTGTACTTCGCAAGTGTACAGAACTAGGAGATATGTTCTTGTAAAATCCAAAATTCCTGTATAATGGCCTGGATTTTCTGCCCTTCTGTGGCAAAGCTCTAAGTGATTCTGTTTGTCTCCCTTGTGAGCAGGGTAGAATAATTGTCAGTTTTCTCTTGCAGATAAGCAGAATGCACCTATCATTCAAGTACAACTTAAAAAAAAATAAAAATTTTACCCCATCTCATTAATCAGTTCTCTTAAACTTTCCCAGTGTTAAAAAAGTAGAAGCACAAAAAGAGATTTAGAGCAAAGGAACTGCTATAAATAAGGAAAGGACAAAAGACATAAGGCCTTGTCTGAGATAAATTATGAGTTTCAGCTATTGTCTGGAGGTGGTTTTCTTCTCTCATTACCATTCTAACCAGCTGCAGAGATGGCCTCTGAAATCTACATAAAGGCAAGAGTTCAAAGGTTAGGAAATAATGAAAAGATGATGCCTGCAGTCTAGTAAAGTGATAGCTTTTTCCTATTGAGGGAAACGCATACAATAAAAAAAAAATCCAAAAATTACAAGATGATGTTAAAATAACTGTTTTAAGTAGCATTAAAGGGGAGAAAATTAGAGAAGATCACATGAAGATTATGGAAAATTATGTCTATTAGCATCACTTGTGGTTACAGCACTAAACAAACTGTTCTTTTTAACAGTTTGTTCTAACAGTCCTTCTAGTGTGAAATCTAATGCAACGTTTCCCTTCATCTCCTTCCTCCTCGCATCCCATTTCTCCACTGCAAATAGGGAATGCAGCTGGTCACACTTCCAATCTTCCTTCCTTTCTTCTACCTGGGCGATAGCGGTAGCCCTCTGGGATTCTTTGAAATGTGGCTGTTGAGCAAGATATTTTGCTGTTTACAATGACTAGCAATGCTTGCAAGCTTACAGAGAGCTTAATTAGTTTTTCTTTATCTCTGTTTCTGTGTGTCTCAAAGTCTCTCAGTGCTGAAATATATGCTCTCTCACACACTCCAAGAAGGAAAGGGAAGCACATTGTGAATGAGCTCATTTTGAGCATCACCTTATGGTTTCAGCAGCTCTGTTGGCTCTGTGCTCGGAGCAGTGGGAAATGTTTGGCAGCTCAGTTGCATGATTTTCTACGCGCTCATCAGTTTGATCCAAATGGGTGAACAGCTGGGATCTCACCATCTTGGAGATGATTGCTTACTGGAGTTCATTCTCTGGCAGACATTATGCTGTAATCTTACTGAATGGTGCTTTGCTATTTTTCTTTCTTTTCTTTTTGCCTAATGGAAAGAATATTCAAGTTCCACCAATTCATTTTACAGTAAAAAGCGTATTATTATATTTCCAAACTTTCAGAGAAGGCGTGATAAGATTTCTTGTGGACGTGTTGGGGGTTTTTCTCCTTTGAATATGGAAATGATTTTTTCCCCTCATTTTTAAAAAATACCTAAACTATATCAATAAAGTTCAGTGATTATATGCAGTAGGTCCACAAATGGTCCCATTGAGAAAGTTCCTATTTGTCTGTAGAAGGGATGGCAGAAATGTTGATTCTCCCAAAAGGAAGCAAGTTAAGACAATTGGGCAAAGATGCTCTTGAAGTATTTCTGGTTGGTTGTTTTGTTTGTTTGTGGGTTGGTTTGGGGGATTTTTTTTTTGGTTGTCTGTTAAGGTCATATAAGTACTTCAATAGAAGTAAAGGTTTCCCCTGAAAAATGAAGTGATACTGTGTTGTTGAATGAAGGACATTCTTTTCTCTGGAAGAGAACACCAAAATTGCTAAAACTACTTATCTGTTAAGGGAGAACAGCTTTGTTCAGGTATCCTGATTCTTCACAGGGGAAGTAAATTATCTGGTTTTTAGTTTTGTAGTGGAGAAGACTGAGGTAAAAACAGGTGAAGCGAATCATCTGTGTTCACATAGCTAGAAAATAGTAGAACTAATTTTACTTTTAGAAGTAATAGACAGATGTTAATTTTCTGGATGACTGCTGGTTATTTGCAGTCAGCTGATCTGATTACCTTTAATATTACACATTGTAACCTCTCTGTAGTCATCTCTAGAAGAAAAGGAGCTGTTTGTCTATATCTATTGATAAATTAGAACAAGAAGCACAGTGACCTCTCTGTATAATTTGTTTTGCTTAATTTAAGACTTTATCCCTGGTGTGATGAAATATTATTGTTACTATGCGCCTCTTTGGACAACAGTAGTATATTTAGTGTATCCTGAGTAAGGATATAATTATAACTGCAATCTGTATTGTATTCCCCTAGGTAATGGAAGCAAAGAGCATGAAGACTTTCATGCTCTTCAGCCTCCCCAAGGATGTGGTGGAGTCTCTATCACTGGAAGTTTTCAAGTCACAACTGTTCAGGGTGCTAGATAATCTCGTTGAGGCTTTCTTGCCCATGAAAGATTGGACGAGATGATCTTCCAGCCTGGGCTGTTCTATGATATTATGATTTAAGTGAGCATTGTGGCTAGTGGGCTTGCAGTGACCAGAGTAGGTTAGAAAGCTGAGGACTTTCCTCTTCTCTTCCTCTTAATCTTTATTTTTTTTTCTCTGACATTAAAATAGACCCAAAATCATTCAATCTGAATTAGGTGATGGTGCCTTAGGACTACCAGAGAGGCAGTGTGTTAAGGGTGATCAGGGCTGGACCAATAAACTAGTAGTGGAAGTCTGCCTTGATACCTTGAGTGACATACAAGGAGGGGAAATCAATACGGGAAAGAGATATCCCTGGAAAAATTGTATAATTGGAGATAAAGGATTACTTCACAAGCTGCTGATGAAATAGGACGTATACACCCTGATGATATTGTGATTCTTTTTTCTTTTTCAAACTTTTTTCCCCTTTGTTTTCAATCTAAACTCGGTAGTTCTGTGAGAAGAAATTACGCAGTTTAGGGTATGTGTGAAAAATATTTCAGTTTCCTTCTCCCCCATTCCCAGTATTTAGAGCAGGGACTAAAATTTATTTGATAAGTTTTAGGAGAACTCACTATACAGCTGAATCTAATCCTCTTCTGCTGCAGAAAAAAAGCTGGCAGAGAAATTGTGTATGTACTTTCAGTCCGGCTAGGAATAACCTTTTCAATTAAAAATTTTCTCTTCACAGCCTGTTCTCTGTTAGTCCAATCTAGAGTGCAATTCTCTTGAAATGTTAGCTTTCCAAGAGAAACAAGCAATAAATCTGTATAGTGCTGCTTGGACCAAGTACTTTTTTCCAGACAGAAGAGAAGATGATCTATGTAGAGTTTCTACTTCTAGGTGTTTCTATTTATCTTTTTTCATTATTTTTTTTTTTCTTTCCCTCCTCCTCATCTTGAATATTTTTACATGAAATGTAGCAAAATTCTTGCAGGTGGGAAAAGGGGTTTATTGGTTTTTGTTTTTAAGAAAAGCTTTATATTAAAAGCTTAAAATTAAATAGGTTATCAAGTGTATTCCATGTTGTTCCAAAAGTTATTGTGGTCCAAATAAATACCTAGTGGAAGTATGGATACCTTTATTCAGAAAATCTAAATATCTCAGAGATCAGATGTTCAACTTTTTTGTTCAGGCTTTGAGGAGCAATCTTCTTCTGGTGCAGCTGAGGTCCCACCTTTCTGTCAATGGAGTGGAGCATGTGCTAAATTAACCTTGCTAACTTTTCCTGAAGTAAATTAGGGAGAAATCTCATGAACTGGTTTGTAACAGCCTTATGTGTATCAGACAGAGTCCTAAATGTAAAGGACTTTAAATATTTATTTTTAATGTTGGTGTTTAGTTTGACAAACCATACATAGATGGATGCTTATCTGATGACTGAAAAATCTGGTTTTCAGCAAGGGGATATGACAATATGTCAAAGTTCAAAAGACAAACTTTAGAAATCTCTGGTTTGGGTGAAAAAGCACGGAAGCTCAGTCTTCCGTTAGACATATCACAGCCATCAAAGAAACATATGTTTAAGTTAATGCGTCTGTTAGAAGTGATGGGAATTGTGCTGTAGATGTTCTACCTAATAGCTGAGACACTGAAAAATGGAAATGGGATGGAAGAAATTTGATCCCACTTGTTTCACAAGGAGACTTTTCTATCTGGTGTGTATATCATGCTGGAAATCCAGCTCAGGTCTTCCATTAGTGACAAGTTCCTCTAAATGAAACATCTTATATTGCTTGTGCCCACATGATTTATTTTTCGTTTATTTTGGTAAGAACAATAATTTTTTCTTTACTTATGGTTGATTGGAATTATTTCTTTTTATCTGTCAGTAAAACAAAGTCCTAAAAATGCTAGGACCAGCATCTAATTCTAAGAAATAACGTTTATAATGTATATGACAGTGAGAAAAAGGACAAATTTTGGCAGTGTTATATAAGTGTTTGGCTGACTTAATACAACTTCTGCCCATCCAGCTGTACCAGGAAAGCAGTGGATAGCACTTCTATAATCAGATTCAATATACGTTATTGAATGTATATGTTACATTCAATATTTCTAATGTTTCTCCCAGGTCACATATGCATGGTTTTCACTAAAAACTTTAAAACATTCCTCTTCTGCATTTTCATATGACTGACACTGAAGATGTAGTTGTTATTGAGGAAGTTGATTTGTGTTTGTCCATTTGTTTCTCTTACTGTGCTTGGGATGTATCCATTGAAACAGTGTAATTACCATTTACTAATACAGCATTTCCGGGTAACTTGCCATTGTCAGAGTGGCTCCAATACAGGTCTTTTTAGCCATTTGCTTTATTCTGTTTTAATTGGCTTAATTTAATCCCATAGTGCCCCCTCTCATTCCCCTGCGTCTCCCTCATTCAGTGCTTCCGCCAGCATCTGTAACAGTTTTAGTAAACAGTCCTGGTTTTGGCAGGGATAGAGTTAAAAACCATGACATAAACTTAGTTTAGCTAGAACAGAATAACTTGGATGGTTCAGTCCCACAAATAAGTCCTGGCTGCCATTGGTTTTCCTCTGTTCAGTTTTTATATATTCTAGATAATTCATTAGAGATCCAGGGTGTTACCTTGGTTTTGATTTAACTTCTCTGTCTTACTAACATCCAAGCCTTATTGTTATGTTGCAATGCTGGACCAGAAAGTCCACACTGGCTCTGGTTTCACTGGTAGTCTTATTAAGATAAGATGAACCCCATGAGCTGATACGGGTATTTACCAATGTCTCTGGGAATGAAGGGGTAGGTGTGCAGCCATGAATCTACCATAAGGAAGCAATGACAAACTAATGACAGAAAGCAAATATGTGTATCATTTTAGAGATCTTGCATTTAGTTCTTTGTAGTCATCAGAAGATGGAGGAACTTGTGTAGGCTCACTGTTGAGCTGCTGCTGTGTGCAGCACCTCAGCACTTCTGTGGGGTGCTTTGGGTAGCACCTGAAGCTCATACAACACAAGTTACTTTGCTTATTTCCTACTGGTAGCAACTCCTGAAACATCTTTAAAGATAATTCCTCCTTTGAGTTTTTATTGATCACACATCTTCAAAGTAGTGATAACTTTCACTCAACCTCTAGGGGTCAAATGGTTCTCATTTCCTGTATCAAAGCATTTCTTCTCTTAAGCCTTTTAATTAAGTCACTCCTGCAGAGAATCCTTGGACTTAATCCCTTCCTGAAGACTGTTTACTTGAAGACTTGTCCAACAATATTCAGAGCTTCTTTATCAAATTCTGAAAGATAATTAATCCCAGAAATAAGGCTAAAATATCAATGCTTAAATGGTTCCTTTAACTTAGTTACCTGTTCAAAGTGTGTCAAATGACATAAAACATCTTCATTTTTATAAAGTAGAAGTATTAGGCTCATCTCTACTCAAAAGACATTAGATCCTGCTAACCTTTGAAGGGAATATATATTAATCTTTTATATGGCAAAATGAATGTGAAGAACCAGTAGTTTCTACATGCATATGTACAAATTATCATAGAATCCACAACTTCTCTGGGCAATTTGTTCCAGTGTCTCACCACCCTCATAGTGAAGAATTTTCTCCTAATATCTAGTCTAAATCTACCCTCCTTCAGCTTAAGGCCATTACCCCTTGTTCTATCACTCCATGCCCTTGTAAACAGTCCCTCTCCAGCTTTCTTATAGGCCCCTTCGGGTAATGGAAGGCTGCTACCCCAACTCTCTCAGCCTGTCCTCTTAGGAGAGGTGCCCCAGCCCTCTGATCATCTTTGTGGTCCTCCTCTTGACTTGCCTCTCGTACTGCGTAGAGTCTTGCAAGAGCAGAGTAGATGGGCAGAACCACCTCCCTCGACCTGCTGGTCACACTGCTTTTGATGCAGCCCAGGGCATGGTTGGCTTTCTGGACTGCAAGTGCATGTTGCTGGCATTGTTGAGCTTATTGTCCACCAACACCCCCAAGTCTGTCTCCTCAGGGCTCCTCTCAGTCCATTCTTGGCCCAGCCTGTAGTTGTGCTTGGGATTGCCCTGACCCATGTGCAGGGTCTTGCACTTGGCCTTGTTGACCTTCACAAGTTTTGCACAGGCCCACCTCTCAAGCCTGTCAAGGTCCCTCTGGATGGCATCCCTTCCCTCCAGCGTGTTGACTGCACCACACAGCTTGGTGTCATCAACAAACTTGCTGAGGGTGCAGCAAGTGCATATGTATATATGTACAGGAATATATAGATTATGTTTCTACTTGGAAAGTTTTTTTTCCTTAAGACTTGGAAAAACTGGGTTTTAGCATTAATTGTTCTTTTATGCGGAAATGTGAGAGGCAGTTTACTTGTATGATTTTGCAGTTCTGATAATAGATCATAAGCACCACTGACTCTGAAACTGGGAAGATGGATTAAATTGGAACATAGATTAAATGGCTGATTGCAATTTTATTTCAACTGCTTTTTAAACCATGCACTGGTCAAATAGGAGCCTAAATGAGCTTTTTCTGTGATCTAAGGAGTTGGGTGTTACATAACACATGCCTTGGAGCTTGGGAAATGTCTTACTTCATCAAGTCCAAGGAAACAATTTGGCATTCCGCTTGAGTTTCCTATTTAGAGAGTGTGTTTGCTGTCTTTTACTTGGTTATATCTTCTTTTGAAAAATATTCTACCCTGTCTTAGAGGCAACTAAAGGCTTTCCAGCAGTATAGGCAAAACTGAATTTTTGTCACTCAAAGTACTTGGGGCTAAAACCTGTTTTTTCTTCCTAAGTGGAGACCTGAAGTTTTGAATCGGCCATGCTTGATTCTGTCATCTTGTTTCCCATCCATCCAGCATCAGCAGCAGTTTCTGGAAGGAGTTTGCCCCTATTATAAACTTGGAATATGAAGGCATAAAAAATGCACAGAAATTATCCTGAAATGTGATATTGTTTCATGCATAAAAGGAAAGACATACAAGTCAATTTAAAAGTGTCGTTCATTCTAATACAACAGAATTCAACAGTCAGGGTGATAGAATAAATCTGCATGTTTTATTGTGAAGACTGTTCTGCTAATTCTGGTTGAAATGTGTTAAAGTAACTGTGGAAGAAAGAGGTAAATGGTTAATCGGAATCTGAAAGCAAGCATACATAAAATATGCTGATGCTCCTTAGAATACAACATTTGAAAATATACAGATGTGTTGTCAGGCTAGAAACTGTACTGCAATTGTAGCTGTCATAGGTCCACTCAAATGAAACCTGTACAGGTCAATTCATTTAACATTTTTCTAGTACATGAGAAAAACAGCACATCAATGCTTCCTGAAAATGAAGAATTTCAATTCTAGGTTTTGCATGAGTGATCAAGGATTCCTAGCTATGACACATAAGGCAGTCAAAACAAACAAACCCCCCCCTGCAAATAAGATCTGTGAGGTTTCATACCAACTATGTACATTCCGTTGTTATAAAAGACTGCATTTTAAATGGGATTTAGTCTTATGTATAATATCTTTGTTGCCACATTCATTCATTTGAAGCCATATCTTGTTGTAATTAAGAAAGTAGAATCTATCCTAAAACTTCTGTTCATGAAAATGGCAAGGAATAGGTCTGTCAGTGGCTTCCAGCAATCATCTAGTCTATCCATCTGCCTCAGAATCAGATAGAACTAATACCTGCTTGATATAATTAAACTGCCTATAACGCCTGCTAGTGATGGAGTCTTCAACCACCTCCTAGATAACTTTTTGGTTTTTTGCATTCTTTTCTCCTGATGTCTTTACTTGTATCTTCCATCCTGCTATTTAAATGCATGTTTTCTTCACCTGTGGTCAGTGAGCACGGAGATCCATTTTTATACCTTTCCTAATCATTATGTAAAAAGAGAGGAAGAGGGATAGGAGGAAAATGGAAGAATATATTGCTTTATCAAATAAATACAGGCAGCCAGGAGCACTAAATAGATGTGTAAAATGAATATATTATGAAACAGAGAGGCAGTCTTAAATAATTAAAAGCTTTATCATATTATGGAAAAGATTGCATGGATCTATATGAGTCTGTGCTAATATACCATATTATCTGCTATTTTTACTCTATTATAACACAGAAATGGCATGTAGTTATTGCAGTTATGTACTTTTGTTATAGTTGAGGCTTTAAAAATATTGTAAAATGACCCTGAATGTATGCTTTGGGTTTGGTTGGGGTTTGTTTTGTTCTGGGTTGGTTTGGGGGTGGTGGTGGTTTTTTTGGGGGGAGGGGGGTATTTGGGGGGGGGGTGTCTTTTGGATTTGTCTGGTTTTTTTCTCCAGTCGCATGTGATAGTGTTGGTGCTTTGAAAAAATCTCTATCATATTTGAAATTTAGGAAGCATAAAAAAAATACAGCATAGATTTTTAACATGTGATTGAGTATCAAGGAAAGGTTTAAGTCTTTATCCACAGTTGTGTCACACTGGAAGCAAATATCGGTCTATAATTTCTATTTTAGAATATGGACAGTAGATTAAATAGATATTTTATCTGTATGCAAATTGCATTTGACTTTACGAATATAGTTCCTGTTGTAGCATATTATTAGCTGAATTGTGCTATTAAGCATGCAGCATTTTTCAACATCAATTTAAACAGAACTAAATGTGTCCTCTTGAACATAGTAATTGCATCCCAGCATCTTTTTTATTTTAAATAATTCACTTTACAGACAATAATATGGTTTATCTTCTAATATAAATTCCTTGGGGCACAGATAATGCATTATTCTCTATTTGGAAGACAGGCACATCATGGGAACTACTAGAAATGAAGGATAGTAATTACATTTCTTAAGGGGAGAGGAAGAAGCTTAGTTTAAATTTTAGGAGAGATATAAATGAGTAGTCTGCACAGAATGTATTTCAACCCAAATGAGCAAAACCTTTGTCTATATATTTTTAAAAAGGCATATTGTGAATGAAATTCCAGGCTCTTTTAAATAAACAGCTTGACAATATGGTGAACGTTGGGTTTGAACGTGTTTACTACCAAATGAAATGGTGTGTTGTTATTCCATACTATGATGGAACTGAAGGTAACTGATCTTTTTTTATTAAAAGAAAAGTCTGGTAGTTAAAGACATTTTGTTCATTGAAAGAAGAAATAAAAAAGGTAAAAAAACCCTTACCAAAACCACCAAAGAACCCTCAGAGTTTGCGAATAAACTTCTATACCCTTTTAGGAAGCCTTTCTTATGATTGAAAACAATAATTAAGCATATCTGTCTCAAAGCTGACTGTAAGCTGTATTGCACAGTGATTGTCCTATGCCACTGAAGTCCACTCATGTTAATGGACGTGTAATCAATGTGTCAGAGTCTTTGAAAATTGAAAAATGCAGCACTTAACAAAGAATCAGAAAAATGAAAGGAGAATTAATGCCTGTTTTGTTCCTAACCTCTGCACCTTGTAACTGAATGCAGATGACACCATTTTGAATGAATGAACATTATAATCAGAGATACTGACCAAACTTCTCATGCTGCTTCACTAATTTATAAATATAAAACCACAAAGCAAAGGATGAGCTTTCTACTTTTGTCATTACTCTGGTGTCCTAGAAACTCTTCAGCATTAGTTATAGGAGCAGTCAGTTATCTTGTAAGAATCCAAATTCGTATCTTGTTTTTTTTTCACCTAAAAGTTACTGAGTTATATTCATGGTGGTTGATCACAAGATTGGCATAAAATTTCTTTTACTAACAATTGTGCTGTATGATTCAATTAAATTCAGAAAGAAGGTCGGTACTCACAAAGTCCTAAACCTGCTTTATTCTTAAGTGACTTTTAGACATTTTGAGGTACTCTATAAACAGCGTGCCACCATAAGCTACCGCCAATAACAGCTGTGCCTTCCATGGCCTTTTGCAGCCTGAGGGCACAAAGTGCTTCACGGATGTATTTCTGTTCACAGAGGATGCATTGCCGAGTCCTCTTAGGTGTATGTAAAAGGTAGGCTACTTTGAAATGAACTCACCTTGGGTGATTAAGGAAAAATCATAAACACCTAAAGCATGCAAATTACTCTTCAGTAGAAAGACACACGGTTGTGTACGCTTGCCCGATAAGACCATGGCTCTACAAGCCAACAGCTGCCTAGGTTGTGACAGCAAAGAAAAACATCAGGTTTATTGTTTGTCTTTACAGATAAAGAAAAAGCATCCACTTACATTTGAAATAAAGTGTAAGTCCATGTTCGTGGACCAGATCAAAGATGGGAAGAATATCACCTGGGGTCCAATGCTGCGTATGCTACAGGGAATGATTTGTTCCATTCGTATTGAATTATTTGCACAAGTCAGGTTCCTATTAGTGCAGACGTTTGCAAGATCAGATGCACCTTTTTTCTTATCCTGCTATTTTATGATATTACAAAGAATATTAAAGCCACTTTAACTTTTCAGTTGGATTTTTTTAAAATGCTCTGGTAATGTAAATGATAAGTTAGTCTTTTAAACAAAAAAATTCTAACTACTTAATAGCAGTATGGGAATTTGTATTTTCTTTTTTCTATTTGAGTAGAACAAATATTATTTAACTAATACCTACAATGAGGGCAGAAAATTCTTCAGCTGGTCTTAGGCTGTGAAAAGTTGAGTCTACATTGATAATATCAAACAATCCCAATGTAAATGTTAGTTCTTACCCTTGAAATGAAAGGAAATAGTTAAGATAAAATATAGGTGCTTACTTTCGATACTGGTATGTTAAAGACCCTTTTGAATTTTAATGGAAGAGCTATTTTTTAATTCATTTAAATGTAATCACTCTTCTTAAGGTTGTATTGTATGACAAGTTTGACAGTCACTATAAGGGAAAATTTTCAAACCGTAAGGCCTTGAATACATTAAAAAAACAAAGGTAGGTTTGTTATCGGAGAAACTGATAATGCTGAAAGCAAGCCTAGGCGTGTGCAAAAAGGGGAAGAAAAAAAAAAAGTCTTTTCAAGACTTCAACCTTTAAAGATCAGTTCATCTGAAAGAGTTCTGCCCCGGTTATGTTTTAAAGCGTGCACACATGGAGATACATAGACACACACACAAATGCAGTGGTGCCCTCAGGGTGCCTCTGTTTGTATTACAGGGCGTCTCATTCACAGGTCACCCAGGATAGAACTGCTCAGCTTCCCTTTGTGCTCTCAAAGCCACCTATAATAATACAAATAGAAGTACCCTCAGGGCACCGCGTACAATGCATCTAGAAAAGCCAGAGATCCTTTGGGGTATGAAGAAAATATAAAAAGCAGGAGAGAATTTGTTTTTCTCCATGGTAAATAAAACGCAAGTATTTGGCGATTTATATTTCTGAAGTTGAGCTTGTCATTTTCTAAAAAGTTGAGACTTTGTAGTATCTTTTAATTTCAACAGCCAAATGATTGGTCACAGCCTGAGAGATGTAGGTTGTTCCCTGGGAGATTTGCCTGTTCCTGTACACAGAGAACGTTTTCAGAGCAATTTACATTTTCTTTAATAAGAAACCAGAAGCTTCAAAATAAAAGGCTGAGCAGTACCAAGTAAGATTCGTAGCTGGAATTCTGCATCACAGAGACTCCCTTTACAAAATAAGATGGAATCATTATTAATGTGCTTGTTTTTTTACCGAAAATGATTTACGGCTTTAAATAACAGCTGTTTGAAAGCTTCCAGTTTTCTGAACTACTCCTTATCTTGTCTACCACATTAAAAAACCCACCTAAACAAATGACCAAAAAAATCCAGGAAGCTTTATCCAGTCACACTACCTCTGTTTAACTTGGGATAAATTAACCTTCATATCTTTGGTATAATGTAATAAAGTTTTCATGATCATTAAACAGAATTATATTGTCAACAGCTTTAGCCTTTTATTTTTAGAAAATGTGTAGAAGATGATGCTTTTCTACTCTTATTTCTGGAATACTGAATATTTTCTTATGTTCCCTTCTAAAATGCAGGGGACATATTTCATGCTTGTTAAAACTACAAGAGAGTCTCTACAACTATTTGAATAAAGTGCCCTTTTGTGGACGCTTACTTTGTGTCGTGGATTTTTACTGCTATTTTAGAAGGCTGATTATGAGCAGAGTTATCAATGAGCTTGACTGCTGTTTCCAGTGATGTGAATTTATTTAAGGAGTCCTGCAAATGTTAATACATAGATTCCCCAGCTGCAGTAAAGGGTTTCATTTCCACTGAAACCAAGGGTACTCTCAGGCTTTCTTAATAATGTGGTCCTACTGTTTCACCCTTTTGTTACTGATACTTGATACAGCTGCCTGTCTTTCATGCTGTATTCTGCTTTTGTGTTTTCACATTGCTACTTTAGCACTAGTACATCATCTGTTTGATTTTTGCAGTTTCCTTTATACATGAATTTTAATAAATCTATTTACTATGGATTTTTCCCATTTTCCCCTCAAATACATATTGTCCTGGCTTTCTGAATAAGTGTCTAATTTCTAAATGAGCTGTAATTCTGAAAACTTTATTTCTAGCTACGCTTCCCTAGCAGGGCAGATGCTTGCATCCCTGAAGTCTGGCCCTTTTGGGTATAAGTCTCTTTGGGTGGAGGCAAATATCTCCCTTGTTCCCTAAGCCTGCGGAGAGCGTGGCAGAGACTGGAGACTGACCTGGGAATTGAGCCCTCCTCTTAATGCTTGTATTTGGGCAAGGCGTTGTGAGGCAGAGCTCATAGCTCTTTGTGACCCGATGCCCGGCCACACGGTACAAATAGCACGGCTGATGCTTGAGCCATGGAGGTTCCGAAACCTTACCCAAGGTACCGCAGCCATCTGAGGTATCGTCCTCATCTCCTCAGTTCCTCTCGTGGGCTGAAACAGTGGGGTCAGTTCAATTAATTGCCACCTATTGCTGGACCATGCCATAGTACTCTAGGCTGTAGTGTCACCTTTTTCTGTGGTAGTCATTAATGTAGTTTACCATAGACAATACTATCTTTCAGTTAACCACAAGCCTGAAGAAAACTGGAACTGTAAGGAAAGAAAACCAATTTGAGCTAATTCTAGAGAAGATTGGAAAGCTGTCAGCAAGAGGAAAACAATTTGAAGACAGACAAGTATTTGCTGTCGAGAGTTGTTATCCTTTAAGAGGGCTGCTCTCAGATTCTTGTGGTTTCTTGACAACTAAATAAAATCAGAAAGCCAAAATACATATTTGGCAACTCGGGGATTTTTTTGTTGTTGTTTGATATGACCTCTAGACTCAAGCAGCAGCGTGATGTATATTTTCTTGCTTCCAACCACTAGCATATTTGAGATTGGTTAAAAAAGCCCAAGGAAACTCCTTTTCCTCGAACTTAAGCATGATTTCCAGAGTATGAAATTATAAAGCATTGGTTTCTGCTTCCTCTTTTGCTTCAGGCTAAAAAAAAAAAAAGGAAAGCGTTGCTTGAAAATTCGAAGTCCTTGTGCAGACTAGAGTAATTGTTTACATCATTATTACTCTGACTGAATGTGATTGCTCCTTTAAACATCAAAAAATCTGACTTACCTGTGAGCACAGAGTCAAACATGAACATAGTTTTTGAATATTTGGTTATTTCCTTATGTTCCATGCAAAAATGAATAAAATGCATTTTTAAAGCAGGTGTTAGCAGTTACCCTCTATCAAAATGAGTTTTCTTTTCTACTGTAGCTGATTTTTTTCCTTGCCATGATTTCAGATATATCGATATTCATGTGTAGACTTTCTGCTGTGAGTTCTTCATTTTCATATTTCATATTTTAATTTTTCATATTTCATGCTATGCGTAGTACATGTATCACTTGTTTTGAGGACAAAAACTGACAATGAGGAACAAAAGGTAAAGCTAAGAGTTTTGCTTCGATGACCTGGTCTGAATTTTATGTCTGTGCGTGGTGATCACTATTTTATTGATGAGCTTGAGGAGTGATGAGAAATTGAGAAAGAACAAACTTTCTCTCATAAATTACAAGTTGGTAACCTCATAAGCCACACAATGTCTGAAGGAAATCAATCCATCCTTGTGGGTCAAACAAATTTCTTATGGCCGAAGGGGGGAAACAATGAATTGATGGTACGAAATTAAAAACACTGCAGTCATAAAGTTTAAAAAAAAAAAAAAAAATCTTACAAAAAGATTCTTACAGGTATTTCCTCAATGTGTTGAGGCATATTTATTAAGAGGAATTAACTCTCCCATTTTGATATTTTTCAGGAGTTTTTAATTTGATACAACCTGTGGGACGTTCTAAGTGTTAAAGCATGATTTGGAAACTTTGCTGCTAATTACAGAATAAAGGTGATTATCAACTGGAACACAAGACAAATATAACCTGTCCTTGTTTTTTACAAGTAAACAAGTTTACAGGTAATCTATTGTAGGTGTCACTATGCTGTCATCCAAACTATTTCCAATTTGGGTTTTGACCCTTGGAGAAATGCTTATATGCACAGCAGTTAAGTCAAAAGCTTTATGATTTACTTCATGGTAGTAAACATTAAGTGAGTTTTACAAACTCCAAGCTAGATCTGGCTTTTAATTTATCATTGTTCAGGTACCTAAACATGGTGCATTAGCCCACTAAAAATGTTGTTTCACCTCAAGGAGAAGTCTTGAACATAGTCCCCAGAAAAAAGTCCTATGCTTGTGCTCTGGTGATTAAATAATAAGTAGAGCTTTGGTTGCTTTTGGATTTCTTCCGTATTTATTTTTTCAGTCTGGGATTTTAGCTCAAAGAAGAGGGTGGGACTGAGGAGGTGGATGGGAGAAAGTTTCTGTGTAAACATCAGTAAATTCTAACTACTGATACCAAAGAGATCGAAGATGCTTATATTCTGTAGAGTAAAGCAGGAAGTACATTTGCAAAATTTTTGATGTACACAAAGCTTTTTATTTTAGCATAAGCTCCATTCTACACATGGTAAGGGAGAAAGTAATGTTCATTTTAGTTGCTAATTTTTTATGTGTTATAATTCACTTTACAGGCGTTTCCTAACTCAAAAAGAGAACGTATAACTCACATTTCCAAAGGTGTTTCTTTTTTCCTGTGTGGATAATCCTCTATGAATCATTGACTCAGACAGTCACTGCAAGTTGCCATCCTCTTGGATATTCAACATTGATTTATTCATGCATGGTTGGGCTGGCTAATTAGGGTCTCTGTCTTCCACGGTTACCACAACACTGAGCTGTGGCCAGAATCAGTTATCTTGTTTTGTTTGGATTTGGTTTGGTGTTGGTTTTGGGGGTTTTTTTATTTCTTTGTTTCTGATTCTTTTGTGTTCCTAATTTGCAGATATACATAGTTCTACTTTTTTTAGGGTTAGAATATTAAACTATATTAAGAGAAGTAGAGAAAGCTTACTGTATGTCAGCCTTGATTTCATTGGAAACAATAGTGATGTGAATCTTGAATGTAGGTATATTCTATGGCAGTCACGTTGTATATGACTATATACAGATTAATTTTTTTTTCTCAATTCAAAACAAAGCTTCTGACAGAAAACCAAACCTCTTGCTCTATGGGTTATATCATTTTAAATGACCATCACTGATGAATTAAGAAAAGTGTACTAGCAATGCTTCAGTTCTTATAAAGAAATGAACCAATGTTTCTGAGTGTTTGGATTTAATGTCCTGTCTGTGCGTCCTACAGGAGTTTTTACTCCCTTTTTATTCTGCTCATTTATCACTTCAGCTAAACCTGTTTTACCTACAGTGCCTGTAATTTAGCAACATCGGAGGGGTAGAGAAACAGAAGTGGGCTGAAAACCCAAGCAAAATCTCTCTGGCTTACAGGAGCTTGAATGTCCTTTTTCTCTCTTCTCCCTATTACTTCTTAGCCTAAGACGTTTTGCAGGGTTTATATTTTTGCTGGATTACACCAGGACAGAATATTTCCTGGAAGGCCCCTGTTTTATATACCTTTGTCTCTTCTGAGCTTACAGGTTACAATAACTTTCAATCTAAAGCTCTGAAAGGAAAAACCACTATATGACTTAAAATTGGAAGACTGTCTTTACGTGAACCTAATGGAACACCATTCATTTTGCTGAAAAGGCCAACGCTTTATGCGAGGCTTATGCCAGATTTTCAGATACTCTTTTCTATATGTTTGTTCATGTTGTCCTTTCTAGGTCTTCAAGCAATTAGTTTTTATTTGCACGCATCATTTCACTGCTTTGCTCCCAGGATACAGTCCTTGCGTTCTGGCTGTCCTATGAATTTTTTCCCCTCAACTTTCCTTTGGGGCCTTTTACTCATTTTCCTCAGGCTTCTGTTTGAATTCTGCATCCTCAGAGCAACTCTCCCCCCACCCTTCCCTTTCTCAATTTCTAGTTGCTGGCAGGTTGTGCCGCTTATTAGTGTAAGAAGGTACACCTATTATTATTATTATAATTCTATTTTTAATAATCTGAACAATGAAACCAGTCACTTATGCTGATTTCCCTAAATGAATGTTGCCCTTTTTTTATTATTCTTTATTCATGACTGGTTTGAGTTTGATTGCTTCTTCATTCTCAGAAATTCTGTATGAAGGAAAAAGCAGCAATTTTTGAAAGAAACTAGTCAGAGAGAAGAGACTTCTTTGTAACATATTCAGGAGTTTCACAGGTTTTCTTAAATATTGATTTGTAATGTTGTCAGGAGTGGTCTTGGCATTTGTTTGTGTTATTAGAGATTAATCTCTTCATGAGGTGATATGACTGGTTAATCATGTTATATTCAGAGGCAAACCTCAGAAAATGATGACTGAAAAAAACTAAAATACGTTGAAGTTTGTTTTTAAAAATGAGTTGATTCCTTTCAATACCTATTTTCAGTTAACATTCGAGTAGTCTTTCACATAAATAGATTTCATTTGTCCAAAATATTTTCTACCACAATAATCTAAATCAAATTATGATCCATACATTCACTGTATAATTTTAATACTATTTTAATAAAAATATCTAGTAAAAATTAATACATATTTTGTACTCTGTGTTAATATTTAACTTTGAGCAATTATTTATAAATTTAATAAGATTTTTATGTACCGAATTGTATTATATTTGAAAAGAAGTATTTTAGAAATTGTAATGTGGACATTAATTGTGATTAGCTTTTTCCCCTCACTTGAAATAGTTTTATATATGTGAGTAGTTACTCCCTTTAGACAGTCATGCATATAAATAATTGTGATATAAAATGCTTGGCTTGCATTTTGTCGCTTAAGGGATTTGCAGTAGGAAACCTTTGGCCTCAGACAAGCAGCTCTCCTGTGTCTGTGGGGTTACCCTGTACTTACGTTGCACGTGCATGTTAATGTTTGCGGAATTTGAAGTTGATTATTTAATTGTAAACATCTAAATTCATTCATGTCTCGCTTGAACTAAAACTTGAGGGAGCTGGGTTACAATAATAAATGAAGAAAAAAAGATGATTGAGTATTTATTAAGAAAAAAAAAAAGGTTTAAAATTGTTCCCAGTAATGAATAAATTTGCTGGTACTATATTAGTGACGATTAGTACAATCAGTGAGATATGTATTGTTGGAGGGGTGGGGAAATATAGAAAAGATAAAATATATGGAGTGACTTCAGGTTTTTTGGTTTTTCTCTTTTTCTCTTCTCCACATATACTGTATTCTTTAGGCATTCAATTATTTAATTTCAAGGTTTTACTCAGCTTCAAGTGGTTCATGTCCTTTGACCTATGCAGTCCCCTTAACGCCAGCTGGAACTGAGAAATGTTTTGGAGGACAAATAGACATGAAAAGAACAAAGAATTGGATGCAAGGCAAGAACAGGACATTCTGGTGCTATACTTGGGCCGTAGGCTATCTTTTGAAGGCAAAAACCTGGTGTTCAAATACAACGAAATTTTCCAAGGTGAAGTTTCCTGATGTCTGAACTTTCTTTATCACTGGGAAAACTAACCTAACTTATGACATAAAGTGCTACTTAAAGTATTTGTGGATTGGGGAAGAATACCTTTCATTATTTAGAACATACTTCTCTGGTTATCTGTTCTGAGGATCTATTTAATGGGCAGAGACTATTGATCAATATCTCATCTTTGTACAGCACTTGATCCTCTGTTCCTATCAATATGGGACGTATACATGTGTAATTCTATTCTTCACATTGAAGTTTCTTGTGAGCTGTAGCAATGGACAGGAAAGAGGGATCAACGCCATTACATTTACAATTGAGAATACAATACAAAAGAGCAGTTGGTGTAAATTAAATGGTCATTATGTGGCACAGTTATGTTTATGGTAAAATCTGTACAATTTTTTTCATTTTAGCATATGCAAATATTGAGAATGAAAGCACTCAAATGTGTACTCGTGTACAAGTTAAAAGTGACATTAAATTAGGTAAATTAGTATTAGAGGTTGTATAAGAAGGGGCCAGTTGGTATGATATTTCCTTCACTTGTGTTGATAAGTATTGGCTGGACTGTGAGCAGCCCTGAGGAGAAGGACTTGGGGGTGTTGGTGGGCAATAAGCTCAACATGAGCCGGCAATGTGCGCTCGTGGCCCAGAAAGCCAACTCTCTCGTGAGACCTCATCTGGAGTACTGTGAAGTACTCTCAAGACAGGCTGAGAGAGTTGGGGTTGTTCAGCCTGGAGAAGAGAAGGCTCCAGGGAGACCTCATAGCAGCCTTCCAGTACCTGAAGGGGGCCTGCAAGAGATCTGGAGAGGGGCTGTTTACAAGGGCATGGAGTGATAGGACAAGGGGTAATGGCCTTAAAATGAAGGAGAGTAGACTTAGCTTAGATATTAGGAGAAAATTCTTCACTGTGAGAGTGGTGAGGCACTGGAACAGATTTCCCAGAGAGTTTGTTGATGCCCCATCCCTGGAAGTGTTCAAGGCCAAGTTGGATGAGGCTTTGGGCAACCTGGTCTAGTGGAGGGTGTCCCTGCCCATGGTGGGGAGGGGAGGTTGGAACTAGATGATCTTTGAGGTCCCTTCCAAGTAAACTGTTCTGTGATACTTGAATATTGGCTATAGTCTGTTTTAAAAACACACCTTATTTTGAAAATAAGAATTATTCTTTAATCTACATTGAAGTTATCCTCTGAGAGGTTATTAGTGAGAGTCTTAGTAATTTCTCATTATTTTTATTTAGAATTGTTCATGCTACACAGTGTTATTGAGGCTTTTTAAATATTTTGTGTGATAAAGTTGCAGTGATCAGCTTCTGATTTTTCAGGGTTTTAAAAGGCTTTGTGGCAGGGTTTAATTTCTTGAATTTGGAAGCGGTCCTTCCCATGTTTGGAATCTGCTGAACTTAAGGGTGACCTATTAGATTAATCTAAGTTTATTTAGTTTCTGTTTTATGGAAAGATGAAGGAATAAGAAAGAACTGCAGACTGTTTACTGGAATGCTGTGTATATATTCTGCATTAAATTGGATGTGCATCTGCTACCTAAAGTGGGCTTAAAAAAATTTGGGATGCTGGGACAGTGTATGTACATGTGGCACGTACGGGTATACTTCGGGGATCTGAAATTTGCACTTGCTAAACAGTAGCTCATTGTTTGTTCATTCTTATATGCATACTTGTATTTATTGAGAATGTGGAGGAACCCTGCACTTGACTCTGCTTTAATATTTTTAATTTCACTGGGATCTTTAAAATATAATGCAAAAGAAAGATGGGGAGGGAGGAAGTGAGGAAAACTAATTAAACTTAAGTCATAGAGACTATTTAGCATGGTTTAAGATGGAAAAATAATTTCATTGGCAGAAGCATAATCAGTATGTTCTAGTGAAATCTGATCTAGCTAAATGTTGAGATTTCTAGTGCGTAATCACTGCAAGATTAGCACCATTACACTTCTTGTGCGTGCATCGTAGCATATAGTGTCTGTGCCCATTGCCCAGAAAGGGCTCTCGTCGACTGGATTTTTTTGACCTGTTCTTACAGGTCTAGACTAGGGTACAGCTGGAAGTTGACAAATAACTATGAGGGTCTAGTATAGAACAATTTCTTCAATCATCTATATGTGACTGGATGTACTATTTCTCCTCTTGCAGACTTGTAAAGTCCACAGCTCCGTTTAAATGCTTTATAGTATAGAGGAGCATCTCTTAGTCAAACATCTGACTTGGCTGGAGAAAAGCATCTCGCGTGCTACTGTCAACCACAAGACAATGCTTGGTCCTGCCTCTACCAAGAACTGCAAAATCAAGGGGATACCTTCTGTTCTCTGGCATCCTGCTCCCCGGGATGATCAGCAAGACTATCAGATCAAGAGCTAGAAGGTTTTACAGTCTACAGTTAGAGCTCCTGTCTAGTTAGTCCATGTTAATGTCTAATTATACAGTGCTAGCCACAGATGAAGAAAGCCACAGTCACTCTTACTTTCATCATTCTTCTTTGAAGGTAAGGATGAGCTGAGTGACACTGACTGCATTGTCTGCCTGCACAGTGCAAACTTTCTTTCCTTTACTTATTCATTGACTGGTAACTTGGTCTATATACATTTTCAAGAGAGTTAGAAATTATCTCTCACTTTCTTCAAATTCACAAAAAATAAAGCAGGCATATGTTTGTCAAGCTGACTATCACTTTTTTAAATATTCATTCTTTCCTTGTCTGCTAAGATCCCAGATAAAACTACTCAAGTTATCTTGGTGCCACAGTGTGTGTGGTCAGCAGCGGTACAGCTTTAGAAAATTCAGCTTCAGGTGGATAAGGGTAAGGTTACCTTTAACTTAAAGCAGAGCAGTTGGGTCTGGGTAAGGACAGAAATGGTTAAAAGAACTTACAAACCTGTTAAAATAACTGGACATCCTAGTATGATTTATAGGATAATTAATTCAGTTTGTACTCTGGTTGTATTCACAACTTTTGAACTAAAAAGCCTAGCTTCATTAGATTACATTGAATTGCTAAATGTACCCAGACACGCTAAACCAGGAATTAATGAAGATTTGTCAAGGTTGTGGATTTCTCTTGTCCCAGATCACAATTTTTGCCTTTTTTCTTCTTTTCTTTCCTACTCTTTGTCAAAAAATTGCTTGAAAACTGACAGAAGTTAAAAATAAAATTGAGCATATTAACATGTTAATGTATATTATGGAAAGGCCTTTTCACTAATGTGCTGATAACAGATGTGTTTTTATAGAGTAGTCTGCTGAGTTGAAGTACGTAGCAGCCTTTGTGTTTGACAGCTTGGGAACCATAGGAATTACAAATGATATGTAGATGTTCATTTGCATATCCTCAGTGCATCAGTTCAAATAGTTACTGTCTCTTTAAAGCATTTGTAAAATGGCATATTTTGTTCGGATATCTTTATTTTTTTTATTACAGAATAGAGAATAATGAATATAGTACTAGAATTCCTCTACAATTGTTTCAGATGTCCATTGTGCGTAAAAAATATTTTTGTGTGGGGAAACTTTAACAAATGAAATAGAATGGTTTTTAGGTAACTGTGTAAGATTGAACACCATAGATTCCTCCTCCTATCAGAGACTGCTGCATAGTTTCACCCTTTTAGCTTAATCTCTGCCCATTCCACATACATGAATAAAAAATAATTGTTTGTTTAGAAAACTTATTGATTTATATTGTCTTTTTTCTTTTTTTTTAAGCAGGAAAAAGTGGTAGAATTAGACACCACTTTCTTGCACTGATTTTTCAACAGATACAAAAAGACAACAGTATTAGGCAAGAAGGGAATGATTCCTTTGTGTATGTTTTGGGTTTTCTTGCAAGGTTGCTGTTTGCAGAACCTTTATGGAACAAGGAAATAGAATTCAATATGAAATGGTTTATTTAAAGAAAATATTTCAGACAACTTGTTGAAAAAGGGAAAAGTGCAAAGACTTGAAATGTAATGCATCCTCTGGGAATTTTACCTCATTCAGTTCTCTTTTGACTGGCATGTTTCTGCCTTTCCTAGTCTGATTAATATACACGAAGTACACAGATACTTCTATAAATACCAGTTTGTATGAAATACATGTTCCCAGTTTGCTAATTAAACATAATAAATAAGATATGTTTATAGCTGAGTGCATGACATGAAAGGTCAGGAAGTGCATGTGTTGCCCGATTATTTGACTTGGGAAAAATTAAGATTACCATGTATGTAATACTACTTAAGAAATATGGGTAACTGTTATTCTACAACTGTTTGAAGAAGAAAAAGTGGATATATTATTTCCAGTATATTCTATTCTGTCATAAAGCATTTTTTATTTGATAACTGTGGTTTACCTGCTGTTCCAATCTGGATTATTAAATACAGTATCACAAATTATTTTAATCTGGCATTCCAAATATTTAAGACCAGTGAAGCAGGAAAATAACATGTTTCTTAGTCAACATGTTTCAGTTCTGATATTCATCAACAGTAATCTGATGGGACAGCTAATGAGAGACTGCTTCAGGTTTACTGGTTCTGTGGATATGAGACAAATCACCTGATGGTCATTCCTGCAAATGTTTTGGTCCTTATTTAACCTAGATCTTTCCCTGGAGATGTCTTCCATCTGTTCTTTGAGAGTTAGTGTTTTATCATCTTTTACCAGAAGCTCAGTGAACAAAGATTATGATTTTACTAGCTTCTCTCCTCTTCCTTCTTTCTCCCCACCTCCCTCTGGCTGAATTTGTTTGATGTTGCAGTACCACTGTGAAGAACAACCTTCAGAAATCACTTAGAATCCATGACTTTTTTTTTTTTCTGAATCCATCAGAAGTAGTATTAAGTGAAATAGACATCTTTTTATAAATTCAGATCTGATATTTCTATGTATTCTTACTCATAGAAAGCTTTCTGAATTGCAATGTATTGAGTAGGTTTGGGTTTCTTTGGGTTTCTTTTTTTGGGTTGGTTGGTTTTGTGTGTCGGTTGGTTGTTTTTGTATGTTGGTTGGTTTGTTGTTCGGGGATTTTTTTAGAAATACTCTACAAGTTAAACAATAAAACAAACAAAAAATTATCTCCACCTCTAAATTGGGTAATGGTAATAGAACTACTAATTCTTCACAAGAATAGGGGAAAAAAAGGATTTCACTTTTTTTAAGAGGGGGGAAAAAAAAAGGAAGTGGTTGAATACTCCGATAGCCAGTCAAGTTTTCATGGGTATTTAATAGGCATTTTTCCTACTGAGAAAAATGAGAATATTTGATATAGAATTTTTTGACAGTAAAATAGATGGTCTGTAAGAGCAGGTTAGCAATCTCTTTGGGTTATTGCTCTGTAGCAGTAAAGAAGAAACAAAAAAACATCTTATTCAGGAAAAAATAAATGGATTCTAGAGTCCTGCTGGTAACCCCATGTTGCTCTCACCGTTATAATTAACATAGTTTGACACATAATAAAAAAAAAAAGAAAAAGAGGCTGTTGAGATATCAAGGCAGAAAGTTCTCAGGCCAATGCAGATATTTTGCAGGTAGGGCAAAATGGTAAATCAAACACCAGAAGACACATAAGCTTTGCTTCATACAAACCAATGAACACTTACTATTGTTGTTTGGCCATTAATTCATAATATGATTTATACAGACACATCAAACCTGCTCTTTAACTACTTCTTTGATTAAATTGTGATGGAAATAAATGATCCAAGTGAAATTAGTAGGTTTGAGGACTGCTGGATCATACTGTGTGATAGGTTTTAAATAATTCAGTCTTTAATGGGTATCCAATATGCTTAAATTGTATTTCTAATTTTCCTTTAAATAGTTTGCATCGCTAATTTGCTTCTAAGAGATTTCTGCCAATCAAGTTAAATACTTTCTGCAAACTGCTTACATTCCTGTCAAAGCATACTTGTTATACTAAACACCCACATTCTGTTCTAGTTCCATTTTAGTTACTTTTTTTTCTTTTTCCTAATCTTTCCTCCCACAGAGTGCTAGGGACTTCTTACTGATGGGCATCCAGGAAACGGAATGCAATATTTATTTTTAAAATACATTCACTTGGATCAGTGCAGATCTAGACAGTACCTAAAAAGGCAAATCCCAGATTTTGAAAGCTGTGTGTGGGCGTTCTTGCCTGCTTCCTTCCGAAGCTGCTGTTCTGCACCAGCAGTTCTGCCACTCTTGCAACAAGGCACGCCAAAGCCAACAGCACTGCTTAGTTCTTCTTGAAGCCCACTTAGTAAATATTCCCTTCCAATATTTGGCTTTCCAGGTATCAAAAAGTGTCAAGTAAACAGTGGAGTTTGAACAGTTCATAAGCCCACAAGAGAATAAGTGGTCTTTGGACAGCATACTTGTGTTTGAAATGTAGTGTGAGGAAAATTCTTTTTTCTGAGCGGATAATACATTCATATTAATTTGCGTATTATGTTATTGTATGGTAACAGTCATTATCCTGTGTAAACATTATATTGGGATAATAAGAACATTGTTAATGCTTTAAAAACACTCTCTACGTCTTCTCGTTCAGGGAAACATTAAGAGATTTTAGCTTTAACAAGCAGCATTTTCCCCTTGGGAGCACCAGTATAGAAAGCAAGCCAGCTCAGCTAGTTTGTCCACTATGATAATTTAAGGCTAACATATTATATTAATGCAAAATAGCAGCATTAAGAGAATTTATAATTTTCAGGCAGATTTTGTCTTCAGAATGCAGAATGTGCAAACAAAGGAAGGAAGGATTTTTATTTTTTTTTGGCAATGAAGTACCTAGTAAAAAGTGAAGGTGTTTGACACCCTATTCATTTCTTATTTAAATTCTCCTTAGCCAAGCAAAATTCCCATTTGAAATTTGTCACTTATCTTCCATTGAAGTTTAGATAAAAACTTCTGTATTTGTTCCCAATGGAACAAATTTCCTCCCACTTTTAAAAAGGAGCTTTATGTGTATTGTACCATTATATGACATATGTGCTATCATTCATGGTTGCAATTCTGCAACAGCAGCCTCCACCATGTAATTTCCCATTCATCTTTTCAGCTGCTGAAGAAGCTTTCATGGACTTGTAAATGTGTATTTTGTGGCAATTTTAGCAAAATTTCAGCTGCCAACTTGTACTCTGAGACTCATCCTCAGTAACAGTTTCCCTGACTCTGCATTTCTTGCAGATCAGCGATGGGAGTAGTCTCTAACATAACTAAGGAGTTAATTTGCCCTCTGTCTTTCAGATTTTACTTCCAGTGACTTAAAGGGGATTTGCATCTCAGTAAATGGGAACAGCCTTGCACCACAGAGGCCCAAATTTCCTTTCTGGCTGTTTGGATCATGTATGGTCATGGAGGCCAGAGCTGTCTGAATTACCTTTTTAATTTTTTCCCTTCTACTATTTTTGCCACCTTTATTTTAAATGGATGTGATGTTCCTCTTATATTCTGGTGAGTTTTTAAGTTGATTGGGTTGATTTGGGTTGAGGTTTTTTCAACCCTAGCTCTTATAGTCCTTGAATTTCATGGAACTTCATTGGTTCATACCAGGTAAAAACCTCTCCTTGTATTTATGACACTATTCATTTTAAAACAAAACTCAAATATGTGTGGTTAAAGTATTTCAGTGTCTTTCTCTGTAAGCTTTACTGGGTAATTTGTCAAAGATCTGCCTCATTCAGTGTTTGAGTTCTCATCCGTTCAGTTGCATCTCCTGTTACAACTGTTTCCAACCAGCTCTTATACAGTGAATCTTATACAGTGCAGATCTACGTAATATCCAGTTAATAGCTCCATAGAAAAGATTTCAGCATGCACTAGTGTTAAATAACTTGTACTTGCTCTACAGAATCCAGGAATTATGATATTCTTTAGCATTGTATATCGAGAAGGCACGTATAGCTAGGCCATACCTGCCTCCTGCATTGTCTCATGTGTCACCTGTTTGGTGAATACCAGCCCCTGGGACAAACAAATGACAACTCTTGATCCTACATAAGGACACATTACTAGATTTTCAAAAGTTGTAATTGGTTTTATTACACTTTCTATGTCCACTCTTTAAGTCACTGTGTCTAGCGCTCTCAACACAAGAGCCAAGCTCTTAGCTTTAAAAGTAGCAAAACCTATGAGAGAAACCAGATTTATTTGTCTGGGTTTTGTAGCCATGCAAAATTTATGGCTTTAGAAGTTCTAGTAAGGACTTGATTCATTCAATTGTCTTGGTGTCAAGAATATCTTTGGAGCATTTACTATGCTTTGTTTCCCTCAATGCAAATGAGGAGGTCATCGTTCTGATGTGCTTTTGAAGAATATAATCTGATACGTACGGTTTTAAATTGCAGTGCATGTAACTTAGAGGGCAATTTAAATCAAATTCTGATACATCACAGTAGTTATTGCCATTACCTGCTGTCTTCCCACCTGCCAATCTTGCTGAGTAAGATTCTAGACAAAATTAAGTCTTGATCTCAGGTATTGGAAGTTTTAGTATGTTAGAGGCAGTTGCAAAATGTCCTTTCAGTTTTCTGGTTTTGTTTTTAAAGATGTTGAAATTCAGATATTTTGGAATTAACAACAAAAGCATTGTTACTGTGAATTTAAAATGTGTTGGGACATGTATAATTTTCTGGTTTGGATTTATATTGTTGTTCAGTTAAATGTACTTTAGTCAATTGGGGTCCATTGAATGTGTACTTTCCCTCAAAGTCATAATTCTCATGTCTCCTGTGATTCTTTTAGTTATTTTGTATTGCTTCAGAGTGACAGATTTAAGTCTTTTTATAGTTATTGAAGATGAAATTTATCTTGATGCTAGTCTCTCATGTTTTAGTGGAATCTGCAATAGAAATAAAATTTTACATCTAGGAGAACTCCCTGGTGATCTTTTTTATAGTATATCTAATATAGAGTTTGATAAACTTTTTTTAATCATCTGCTGGAGACAGATCTTGTGAGAGACATTACCTTCCTAGAGTTACACTTCCTGTTAACACGGGCATTTTAGTTCAAGTCGTTTGAATTTCTGACTGTGATTGTATTGGTGGTTTGCATATGATCGTTGATTACTGTTGATGCCTTGATATACCATTTCTGGTGTCCAGTTCTGGTGCTGGACAAATTCTCCAGCGGAGACTTTTGAGGAGTACAATAGGCATTTTACTTAAGTTTGGAAAAGACGGTGAGTTCTTAATGAGGTCTTTTTGTTGTATTTTCTCTCGTGTTCATATAAACAGTAAGCTTTTTGTGCTGTCCTAAAATAGGTCTTGTAAGTACTGGGGGGGGGGCTAGTAGCTTTTATAGTAATATTACAGGTTTTACAATTTATAGGGAAACTAATTTACTGAGTGATATCTTGAGAAAATTTGGGCTGTTTATTCCTTTTACATACTTCATGTGAATGGGTACACGCTTTCTTTAGAAAGTCACTAAAAGGATAATGAATGAGAGTTGTGGATAATAATGAAATGGAGATGAAAAAAATCGGTGTGCTAAAGATTTTTATGAAAACCCAAGAACTTTTTTTTTAAAGATCATTGCATCTTTTCAGTTTTGTCTGTAAATAGCTGATTGTAAAGCACATGAAAAACCCCACACAACTAAACGCTTGTCTGTAGCTATGCACGTACTTGGGAAGCTGTAGATTTTCTCAGGGATAAACGTAACAAGAGATTTACTAGGCCCAAGAAATCTTATGGAAGGCAATTATTTTCCTATGTGAACAAAAACATCCCATGTTTGCAACACTTTTAGTCTAACTGTGTATGAAAGGACATGGGTTTAGATCTTTGATTTGTGCCTATTAACTCCTAACATTTTTCCATTTATTGGTAAAGTGGTTTTGAAACCTGAACTGAATGGATTCAATCAAGTTTTTTGTGTTGTATTCTCAGAAGAGGGTATTAGAGCTTCCATAGAAGGAATATGGCAACTGATTATTTCATTTCAGAAACTGGGTTTTGAGCCCCAGTCACAACTGTTTGGCAAAATTTCTTAGCAAAACCATGAGTTATTTCTTCTTGCATTGCTTTAGGTGTGGCAGAGGCATTATTCAGTTTGTTTAACGTAAAAAAAAAAAATAATAATAGACAAGTTTAGTAACTGAGTCAAGCTTTTTTATTAATGCATGTTATA
Organism: Aramus guarauna; assembly: GCA_013400195.1. NCBI lineage: Eukaryota > Metazoa > Chordata > Aves > Gruiformes > Aramidae > Aramus > Aramus guarauna. The sequence continues at coordinate 916,920 of VXBL01005228.1, forward strand.
AAAACATCTGGCTTTTTCAAGGTGCGTAGCAGACTTTAGAGTTTCTAAAGTAATAGAGAAGGATACTCTCTTAAACAGCAATTGGTCATATTTTGCATGTAAAGACTGCAAACAGAAACTTTCTGCACACAATTAATAATTATTATTTTATAAATCCTGATACAAAGAAATTAATAATTTAGCTTATTTGCTCAAGGGATGCATTTCTTTTTGAATAGGATAGAAGATATTAGCAAGTTAATATCTTCCCACTGTGGTGGAAAGTGAGTGAAAATTAATGAAGATAATAGGCTTTACTGAGATCATTTCATTATTGTCATAGCTTTACCTGCCCTGTTTTATGACTGCCTTATTGTCTGCAGTGGAATTATTGTCTTAGCTCTGCCTGAATTACTTTATAAAACAGCTAAAAGGGATCAAATTACATAGATTAAGTATTTTTACATCATGTTGCTTTCATTAATTGCATATGTGTGTTGAGGATTTTTTTGTGTGGCTTCCCTGATGCTTGTAGAAGTAGGGGAGAAGTAGTAGTATTTTTATTTTGTAACTACATGCTGGATGTATACATTCAAACAGAAGTTTCTACTTGTGGACTCTGCTGATTCCTCATTTTTCAATAGACTGTGTGACTGCAGAGAAAACTTAAGTTCCCAAAACAGAAAATGAAACTTTTTCCTTTGTTAGGTGATTGACTCCTCTAGGGCACTCCTCTGAAGGAGGCCAAGATTTTAGCTGTCTGCACTAGGACATGGGAATTAATAGGGTGCGTAAGTTGGCAAAGTCTCCCTAAATAATTGCTCACAGGAATACTCAAGGACTCTGTTAAAGATGCCACTAAGATGGTGACAGGTTCGAATTATGACCTTAAGAGCGTGCACGAGTTCTTACTTTTACTTTTAAACTTTACTGAAGTATTTAAATATCTTGAGTAATGACGTTCTCACAAAATGTCAGCTTCAGAGAAGAAGCTCAACCAAAAGTAGAAAAATACCTGAATTGGTCCAAATGATTTGTTTTATCTTCCACTGTCTGATAGAAAATTGAGGCATTTAGACAAAAATTAACAATGCTTATGGGAAATGATGTTTTTGTGGGAAACTCACTGTAGGAATTGAAAAAGTTTTTGAAACAGAAAATACTCTACTAACTCTCTGGGGTAGGTTATTAAACCTTTTGTGTTGTTGCTGTTGTATTAGTTCAATAAAATACAGTAATATCAACACATATACCACATTTTTCTGTGTGACACAAAATGTTCCCTTAACACTTGAATCAAGTAGCATCACTACTTGCCGGTAGTAGCCAGGGCTTAGCTGGTGTTGCCAGCCAGCACATGTTTTTGTATTTACTTTGCGAGGCATATTTGCTTTCCCTTCAGCTCTTCTTCTCTGTATGGCATGCCAGCATTTCTTAGTTCCATCACATCCTTATGCTTGCTTTCAGTTTTCATTTTTTCTTGTGCCAAATTTTTTGCCAAATGTTCTGTTTCTTCTATGGATGTGTTTGCAGCAGGCTCCCTCCAAGTGTCTGTGTTTCATATTTGAACAGCTCATCAGCGGGCATATCAACTTCTCTTGCTGGGAATTTGTTTTCCTCCTCAAAGAGATCTTTGCAGCTTGATGTTGACAGCTTTTGTCTTCCCCTGAGGCAATTTTCTTTAGGGTCTCTGGGTAGTCTGTCAGCTGCTTTTGTAGAAATAAAAAGGCAAACAAGTATGCTAATTACTTTAAAAATGACTCACATGTAAAAATTGCTACAAGGGGTGAGGTCATTGTTTTGACCCTTTTTTCTGGACATAATCTTTCAGACTGTGTATGTATCTTTATGCTTTGCAATTATCTAGGTTTCTTTCCCCCAAAATTACTTAAAATTGTAATATTTATTGGGTTTTTGATTTCTTTATAGGGCTCTCGGCATCTGTTGGTTTGAAATACTCTTTTAACCAGGCTGAAAGTGAAAATGTTTCCACTCATCTTCCTTTCTCTTCTTCTGCACCTCCTATCAGGTAAGTGACAAACACGGGCATAGGAGGGAGGAAGGGTCCTTAGCACACTGACAGCCCCGCATCGCTTTGCTTTCGCAGATCGACAGAAAAAGCTCTGTGACACAACGGAGTAGGATGGGGGGAAGCGCAAACAGAGTTTGACTTCTTGGTGACATTGGAGGAGGTGTTATGTGGCAGGTGGCAATGTAGCATTCTTGTGGAGACCAGTCAGGAGTAATGGGCTGGAAAATCCAAGGTCACCAGAGCAGTATCTTCCTGGTGCTTACTACTGGTGTTGCATAAAGCAGTGGCTCAGATTATTTAAAGCACAATTCAAGGGAGGGGGGGAAAAAACCCAGAAAAAAGGGGAGGGGGGAGCATGATGCAGCACTATTTTCCTTTCTGCAGAGACTGTTTTTCAGGTAAGTTTTATTTTATTTCTTTGTTTAAAGGCAGATGCTCTTTTGGTCTCTCCTTTGACAGCTGTACACTGTTACACGGGGCAATTGTCACCCTTTCCTGAAGTCATGCAGGCTTTGGTGCCAGGTAATGAGGAATCCAGCCCAGAGTCTGTTAGAGTATTTCCACACACACACTTAATTTCAGAAGTATTTGCCTTTACTGAACCAAGATTGAAAAGGATAACTGAATTACAAGGGCAAGAGGTACCTCCCAGTGAAAAATCGTGGGCAACCAGCTCTAGGTGGTCCTGCTTGAGCAGGGGATTTGGATCAAATGACCTCCAGAGGTCCCATCCAACCTCAACCGGTCTGTGAAGTTCAGTATCCCAAAGGATTTTTTTCTGACCAAACCTTTTTATTCCATTTGAGCACAGCGAGGTTCTTGCTTTTAGCTTGCTCCCACACTCTTGTGTAGGCTGGATGTCACTCTGTAGTCTGATGTGTTGCTGTGTTTTTGGAGACTGATGGAGGACGTCAGACTAAAAAGAGAGGAGAGTGATCTCTGTTGCAGAATAGCGTTTTTGCTTTTTCTATTTGAAGAGCTAATTATAAAACACTTTCCAAATTTTGCTTAACTGTAATGGCGATATTTGCAAATTCTAGCAGCAGATTATATAAACCATCATCCCATCTATTCAAGTAGTTCAGAATATGGTTTTGCTTAGTTGGGTGAGGGTTTTTTTTACAGCTTGATCAGTTTTACATTCTTACAGGAAGACTTAAATAGAAAAACAAGGATCAATTTTGCAGTAGAGCTGTCAAAAAAGCAGTTTCTAGTTTGCACATGTGTGTATTTGAGAGGCAAGGAGAACTGGTTTCAGAATAAATCTGAGAAATCACACATCTGAATTCTCTGACAAATAAGAACTTTCTGTCCCTTTAGATTTTTAGTTGAAACTGATGTCCTTGTCAGCATCCCAGATGATACCAGTAATGAAACTGCCAACATTGTCAACTCCATTGGGCTAGCTGCCTGTTTCCCTTGAGGTCTCGAGATCCAGGACAGCCCTGCTAGCACACTCCCTGCGGCTATTACTCTGCAGCTTCAAGAGGCCCTGGCTCTGGGGCAGACTAATAAATTATGTCTGACTTAAGCCAAAAGGTGCAGTTGTGTCTGCCTAAGGGCCAAATACATCAGGAATCCAGGTAAAAGATTTAAGCTAAACTGATGATGCCCAGTATACTTAAAACATAATGTTTATTGATCAGCTTTTCCCTACCTTTCAAACCAGATCAGGCAGATCTGGTATGGTGGTGAGGGCTGGACTGTGCAGCACAAGATGTGTAGTAGCTGTGTGTAGCTAAACAGGAGGTAAGATGCTCACGCCTATCAAACAGGTATTTTTTTTACCTTCCAAATCAGATCAATTCAGCTCAGTAGATATTTGAAGCAGAGAGACCCTGCCTACATTTTGAAGCGTATGCAATTGAAAGATATTTTTGCTATGTTCCAGATACCTCTTTGACTTGACTTTTGATCGTTGTCTTCTACGACTCAGGGAGGGTAACGCGAGCTCACTACGTTATTCTATCTTTTACGTCTGCCTCTGTGGCTTTCCTTGTTCTCGCCTGAATCTGTATACTCAGAAGATGAGACAGTTGTCCCACAAACCATCTCTCTGGATCAAAAGATTCAATTCTTTTTTTAAGCTCCATCCTCCCCCTTTATTATACAGCCTACCAGCCTCTCCACTTCCTCTTTTTGACGGTAGTCCATTCATCTCTTTTTTTCCTACATTCATCCTGTAGTCTTCATCATCTCTGTTATCCCACCTTTTCAGAATTCTCTTGCTTGTAACCTGTAAGTTTCCAGAAACAAACTCTTAGCAGCTACATATTCCTATTCTCCTCTCTCCAATACCTGCAAGCAGATGCTCTTAAAAGGTATTCTTTAAAGAAACTGAGAATAACTCCTCTGGAAGTTAGCATAATTTTCTTCAGGAGGTTCAGAGTACTTCTGCTATTGAATTCTGAGGCACGGCATGCAGTACACCCATGCTATGCCTGTGTTGTCTTGGCTGAATATGCCATTCAGCATAATCATGTAAATTTAAAATTAAAAAGTAAGAGTTTTATTTCTTTAGCAGAAAATTAGAGGAGCTGAGACAGCTCATTTGGCATGGCAGCATTCCATTGAGCCGAAAGGTAATTTTCAGGGACTGCATCTTTGGTAAGTATTCCTGCAGCAGTGGGGTAGTGATTTTAATGTGCAGTGCTGCATTTTAATAGGCAATTGAGATGGCTATTAAGATATAGCATTGTACATTAACATCACTGCTGTACAGAGAGCGGCTGGTGACTGCTCCTCAGATGACAGCTCTCTCTGCATTCTGCTTCATAGCAATGGCTTACTTAGTAGCTCCTCTGATCTCCTGCAAGGGAAATAAAAATCATTATCTAGTTAATATTTCACACGTGTTGGGCATCCAGATCCCAGGGAAGAGAGTGTGGGAGAGTAGAGATGGGGATGCTGTGGGTGGGTGGGGGCGGCGAGGCAGAGGAGGAAAGAGTGTGAGAGAAAATCCCCTTGCAAAAGGATCATTTCTTGGTTTTCATCTAGTAGACTCACTCTGGCTCAGTGGAAATGTGGATTGCTAACCCTGACGCTTGGGATGCAGTGCTTAGGGGAGGACTTCGTAGCAGAAGTAGCTGTGTGGAGCTAAAGAGGCAGAAAATTCCTAAGACCCTGGGAAATGTGAGAAACTGCAAGGAAAAAGGTACAGCTGAAAAACCATACGGACTTACCAGAATTGCTTAAGAAAATTATTCAACTCCTACCCTTTGCACTTAGAAGCAGCTAACAGACAGTAAAGGCCTAATCAGTTACCTCCCATATGATTAGGCATTTCCTTGCTATAGTTTTCTGCTCTGTTCCCATGTGAAAACATTTTGCTTACTGTCAGACTGTGCAGTTCACAGGCATCTCGCAACATTTGCATTGCTGAGATTTCGAAACTGTTTTCCAGTGAAAAGAACCTGATTGCACCTGAACAACTTTCCTCACAAAAAATGCAGAAATTACAGGAAAAGGATCTGTGACTTTACAGTCTTCCATCTCTCTTACAATACTTGTGAAATGGCTTTCAGAACGAGAAAAAAAAATCAGTCCCTGCAACTGCAGATAGCAGGATAGAGGAGGATGTTGTTGCAAAAGGTTGGCATAACAGAGGGAAAGATGTATTCAGAAACTCCCTTGAATGGCCTTACTGTATCCTTTTATCTCTGCATTTTCCTTGGGAAAGAGCTACAGCAATTATCTATCGTATGACTTGGTTTCTCAAAACTCGCTTGAAGCAGAGCTACAGAGGACACTGACTGAGATCAGTAGTTCTGCCTTTCAAATTCCTGTAGATTCACATTCTGCTGAATAGAAATGTTTACGAGTTTATCTGTTAGTTAACAGATTTTTTTAAAACACATGATAGACTTGCCAGGAAATTGTGAATTGCTTTGGTTGAAAAAACCATATATATTGTTGCTTAAAAACAGATTAGCATCTGTGAATTCTCATGATATTGATTCCAAGTACATGTGAAACTCTTCAGGGTGAAATTACTGCCTAAAACTTCAACCTACAAGCATTGACATTTTTGAAAGACAAAATCAAGTTTTTGGCCATGCAGAAATAAAACTATCAAACCAAATAGATTTAAGAGGACATGCACAGACACACAGCTGTTTAATATTTAACTTGCTAAACAGTGTGTTAATGTTTAATTGCCTACGTGTGTATGCTTTCTAGTACGATCGTAAATCCTATCAGCTGTGTGAGCCTTCTTACAGTTCTCGGAGTTATGAGATGCCATATTTGTAAGAATAAGGTAAAATTAGTACAGTAAAATTTTATTTTGGTGTTTTCATTGTTAGAAATTAATTTACCAAGAACTGTCTTTCTCTTTAGAATATTTCACAAATACAATTACGAAAGTCTTTTTAGCATGAAAGACTAATTCAGGCTAAAGAGTATCTACTCTGCAAGCACCTTCTCTATGGAAAATCATAGCTGGATTTTCTCTCATTCAGTATCCGCAGCATCCCCACTGAATGAGTGACTAACAGTACCAGCAGGCTAAAGCTTAACTGTGTAGAGTGATCAAAAACCTGGGAGAGAGAAAGCAATGTGAAATGATAAAGATTTGGATTTTATTATTATTATTATTATTATTCTAATTAATAATGCTGACTCAAGGAATTTTTTGTTACAGAGCAAAAAGTGATGAAACATTCACATTCTTTGCTGTGTGCCATATTCAGCTGTTCTTCTAATTCTGAAGACCCAGTTTAAATGTATGTTTGTCTGTCTTATATGCTATCTTTAAAACTACGAGGAAATAGAGCAGCAGTTCAGCATTTTCATGCTGATATGCACCACTAGAGGCCATCATATACCTCCTTAAATAGTAGATAGATATGCAAATTATTCTAGAGATGATGTGAATACCCAATGAATGTAAAAGTCTATATAAAAGGGCATGGGAAAACCTCTTATTTGAGAGAAGACTTTATCACAACTGATTAGTGTGAACACCATGTCTTCTCAGGCCAATTCTAATTGATTCACAGCACTTATATTCTCTTGTACATTCCTGTGTAACCTTTTAGTAGATCATCAAGTATGTGATAAGTGAACTCTGTAGATGGTAACTGTTCTGTGCAGTCTGCAGATCTTCTAAGTCAGTAGATACGGTAAAGCTTAGGAAATAAAATGTGAAAATTCTAGGTTGATTTCAGTATGCTTGGATTAGAAATTAAATCTTTTTTGCCCCTCAGTCTTCCCATCTGGAAAATGGGATGTCATTCTTGATCCCCCACAGACTACTTATCAGAATGCATTAACGAGCTAACATGTAGCTACTGTTTTAAGTAACTGACTGATACGTAAATTAGGCTTTATGTTCCACAGTGATACTATTTTGAATCGTGGAAACAAATGACTGGCTTTATTCATGAGAATGACAGGTAGCATGATTTTAATTGGAAAAAAATTGAACTAGCATTCGTTTTATACAGTCAAGAGGTGCTACCAAAAGTAGTAATACAAAAACAGTGGTGCATAAAAGAATTAGTTTTAGAATGGGTTTGCATGGCTTAAAGGGCTATGGTGTAGCATGGAACTTATCCAGAAGATCTCTTCAGTCCTTTGGTTTTCAGTTCACTTCTTCAGGCAAACTAACCATTCAAAGAAATGTTAGCTTATTTCATTTTCCTTTTGAAGACTTGCCGTATGGTACTTTTCTTTATATAATAGATTATTAAGATGTGAAAGCTTTGCATGTCTGTTTGAGAATTAATCAGAGTGGAAGTATTGCATTATCTTAACCAGGTTGGTATACAGTATTTTCTCATCTGAATGTTGAATAGAGAGAGAGGATCAAGATAAATAACAAACATCAAGTACTACTGTAGTACCTCTAAACTACTTCTCGGATAATGCAAACAGCAGTAATCTACATGCTCTATGGTGTATTCAAGTATTTTTAAACTAAGAAAAAGATAAAATATGTAGCCAAAAATGAAAAATGTCAAGTATAACAGAAGTGATACAATAAGTGCTTTTGTCACAACAGTCCGTGCAAATTTCTGGATTTTTTTTTTTTGGGGGGGGAATCTATTTCATAACTCTGAGTGGCTTTATGAAAATGAATTTGTGCTTCAAAATTATAATGGCAGACTACTCAAAATGATTACAAAAGATCACTAGATATTCCAAGGTTATCAGGGAAAGAGAAGTCATGCACAAGAAGGCACTATGACAAATTATGTATGTTTTCACTAGATTTGGAAAAAGAAAATACAAATTTTGCAAAGCTCAGGATCATTGATAAATCTCTTGATAAAAGAAATAATTTAATATTGCACTAATCAGATGAAATAATAGAGAAAACAGACTACTATGACAGCATAACTCAGTATCTAGTGGCCCCTAAACTGATGAATAATACTGAATATAATTCAATATACCCACTACGTGTAACTTTATTTCAAAAAGACAAGTGAAATCTCTCATTTCTGGTATAGTATTTTTGAAATAAGTTCATTTCAGAAGCACATCTTTCCTCGGAGGAATTAAAGCTATATGCAGTCATCTTGCTTTTTAGCTTACCGTATTATTTTCCAAATATTTACAATAATCTTCCTTTTAAACAGGCTTCTCACACTGATATATAGCGAACTGATGCACGACGTGCCATTTGGCTTCACTTTTCAGATCTTTACTGCTATGAAAAATACAGAGATTTTCTGCCCCTGCTTTGGAGTCCAGCTCAACAGGATTGCTGAGAAGGCATATCTGTAAACAAGGTCCACTTCTCATCTTGGGGACAAACAACACTGTAAAAGAATGGAAGGTAGATGTTAAAGAAATCTATTTGATAATGTCTTTAATAATTTCCACATCTGCACTACATGCTTTTCATGGGTACCTGTGCAGTGCATCCTGAGTCACCCAGACTGAATGGAAATGAACGTATGGTGCAGACATCTGACTTTGGTTGTACTGTAAGAGTCCTTCATACAATGCTTCCTTTCAGGGCTTGTTGTCTTGGCCAGAATGGTGCATTTCCAATCTGTAGGGCTTCTGGACCCAAGCTAGCACGTCAGCATTTCTTTCCACTGTGTCAATTTATCAGCTTTAAATGTTTGTTAACTCCGAGAGGACTGAACTGTGCTTCACTCTGTGGTGTAGACATGCGATTTGGAGCATGTTGCTTTTCATCTTTGTGACTCAATTTCCCACCTGGGAGATGGTGATAACAATGCTAATGTGTCTCATTATTGTCTTGCCTATTTAAACTGTAAGCTCTTCAGGGCAAGGACTGTCTCATACCATATGTCTTCACAGAGACTGGCAGAATGAGTCACTGATTGCATTTGGGGTCTCTTGGTGCCACTATAATTAAAAGAGAGACAATAATATTAAAAAGGAAGAAAAGGGGGAAGGTAGGTCTGGTATCAAGAGGCTTGCAGATTTCCTGGTAGCAACCCAAAAGCAAAAGAAAAGTTTATCTCCGAGGAGAATCCTTGCTTTTTCAACTTTCTCAACTCCAAATGTCATATTGTTTTTCAAAGTACAGTAGGGGAGCTTTGGAAGCAGGGTAATCCAGAAGCTAATGGGTGGTATTTTACCATTACAGATCCTACCTGTAAGAGAAGGATTAGTAGTTTGAGCTACTGCAAAGGTGTGGGTTGGAGAACAGATCAATTTTTAAATAGAATTGCACCAATACAATTAGACAGTTGCCTCCTTCCTCGTTAGAGGATGAACAGATGTTCATGAGGTGTTTGCACTCACGAGTGAAGAAAGGCAAGCTGATGTGAGAGAGGTGGAGGCTGATTTGCATTCTGCTGGAGCACATCGGTTGTTGACAGAGTTGTATTCTGTCCCAGTTAATGGTAAGAAGTCTTTCACCAGTTGTTTTATGCAGTAGGACAAGAAGACTAACGAAGAGTGACTGTGACTGCTGAAATATAACTCTATACGCTCATAACTCCTGCTTTGGCATTTCTAAATCCATGTCTTAAATGTTCCTAAGATTTGGGTCCAGTACCCATTGTACTGGTCAGATGAAGGCTGCTCTGCAGGACTAATATTTTCCCTTCCTTCAGGACTTGATCAAATACACCACGTACAGTAAATCTCTGTTAACACTTTGTCCTTCCTGTTGAAGTCCTCATAGTGCTTCAGCATAGTCTATCGCTGGCTGATGTTAAAACCAAGAAGCACCTTCTTCATCAAACGGCCAGCTTGTTCTCAGTTTTTTTGCCTGGCAATTATTTGGCTAGATTTGTTTTTATAGCCTATAGGAATGCTTCCCATGGATTATGTAAAGTGGGCAGCAAATTGGGATTTGATCTGAAGGCTTTTATGAATTTTTGCCTACACCCAAGTTTTGTACCTTGGCTCAGAAAGAGAGCAACTGTACATCGTTATTACTTAACTGATCTATGCAGTTCCCCTTTGAGACTCTTGTTTAATGCTCTGATGCCCCAACAATGGCCTGCAGCGTTTGTAGAACGTATTAGGACCATAGTTGTAAGGACATTCTGTGCTGAAATGACACAGAGCACAAAGACCAATGTCACTATGTCCCTTTTATTACTCATAAAAACCCACAAGCTTATGCTAAAGTTTTGATAAGCTTGCAGTCTGAAACATGAAACAGACTATTGGCTGTGCATTTAGATTTTCTAAGATGGGGTTACAGGGTTAGCAAAGTAATGAAGAACTTCTCATTTGTTGCACTGCAGTAGTTCAAACCTGACTTGCACAGAACTGAAAAGCTCTAAAATTCGTTTTCTACTGTAATGCAGTCTTCAAGACCTGGACAAGAGGACCTCTTGGCAAAGATACCTTATGCATCTGAGATGCAAAATGAAACAGAGGAGGGGAGGAAAGGGAGGAGCAGGAGGAAGCAAGCTTGCCTGAAAGAAAATTTCCCTAGATCTGAGGAGCTTAAACAACCCCTGATGGCTGTGCATTCATGCACTTTGGTTTTATTTCCTCTTTTTCTTAGTGTATTGAGCGTTATAAATGTAAAGCAATGCTTGTTCTCTGTCAGCAACTGTTTAAATGATATTGGTATTCTTTACTCTTTAACATCTTGATCCAAGTTTGTGTCCTTATCTCACTGAAGTGAGAATTACAAGCCATTAGAAATATGTAGAGCAAAATTAAATTACTTAATGTAACTTTTCTTCCTGACTTGCATAGAAAATTACTGTTTATAGAGAAACAAATAGTAAAGTTATGTTTAACAGAGAGATCTCTCGAACTGGCTCCATTCCCTGCTGGAGGTATCTTAAAAAAGGAAGGATTGGTAATGGCTCTAGTCCTTCTTTCCCACTCTCAGCAGTGCTTGGGCAGGCGGCACGTACTTCTGCATCCTGCAATCCTTTGCAGCAGAGCTTTCAGGCTGGGGGAGGTGGTATGTAGCTGGTTTCACACTCCTCTCTGCTCAGGATAATTGATCTGCTTTCTGGAAACCCTGCTTGTAGCTGGCTGCAGCGGTGTCCCCATGATTTATGTTAACTTATTTAACAAATAGCTCCACATCGTTGGGAATTTATAAGATTATTATTTTTTTTTAACTCTCTCTACACGGTTTGATTTTTAGTGTGATAACTTAAACCGAAAGCCAAGTCTTGCACTGGCGAGACTCAAAGTGATAGAGTTGCAAATTATAAGCAAGTCTGGCTTCTCCATAAGAAGTTATATTATAGTTCAGTTTGACGCTTACTCAAGAAACAAAATATTCCTTTCCCTATTATTATGGCGAATCTATATTCATTAACTATCCTGTGCCATACAAAACATTTCATGATCAGCGGAAGCATCTCTCTTTGAATCTTCCTTTTTCCTCCTTATTCTAGAGAAAAAAAATTCTTCTTAGGGAACATACCTACTTCAGTTGAAAGATACAACTGAAAAATAAAAGCAAAGCATATGTCGAGTGGGAAGGAGATAGATACAGTGTATATGAGAGTTTTGCCTTTTTCTGTGCCCACATTTACAAAAAGGATGACAAGTCTTTCAAAGTGGAGTTGGATGTAGGCTGGGAAAACAAATCTTTAGGGATTGTACATGTTCTGTTTGTTTATCTATAGGTTTTGCTTTGGGTAGCTCATCACTATTGTTTGGGAAACTTATTGATACTTCTATAGTCAATATTCCAATTTTTATTCATGACAGTGAAAGGAGAATTCTTTATGCAAACTTCTGTGTGCCTATAAGGCTATGGAGATTTAGCAGAGCACAATAATAGTACCCCTGGCTCCACTAGTCATAACTAAGGTCTTACTCTGAATTTCCCTATTGTCTAAGGGCAATAACTGGTCTAGATTTGATTTGTTAACCTGCAGCTAGTAATATCAGTTATTTGCTGACTCCTTTTTTGTAATTTATCTCCTTCTTTAGATCATTATGGCTTGTTATTTTTAAGATAGGTTTCAAATAAAAAGTAAGGTCCAAATTATTCACAGGATCTAAATGCATGCTTAAGTTAATATTTTACTTTTATGGGAATTTCTATTGATTTCAATAGAACTACTTATTATGCTCAAAGGTGATTATTTTCTGGGTCAGGGGCTAGTATCACATAACTCTTAGAAAAAGCACCCCGTTTATTAGCTTGTCTGTAGTTAATAAGGCTTAGTTAAAATTTATCTGTGAAGTTTAGATTAGCAGACAGATTCAAATTTCCCTAGCATTTGGAATTCAGTAGTTTTGTTGGAGATCATGTGTGGAATAAATTTCAGTTTTAAAAAAGCATCTATTATCATGCATATTTATTTACCTAAAAAGATCCTCTTTTAAACCCATAAGAGCTTAATGCCATAATTGCTTTTAATGTCTTGGCCAAATGTGAATTAACAAAACCCATTGGAAAATGTGATTACCTGCATCCTTAACTGTAGGGTGACCCCTCTTTTTGTGAATTCCAAATCACTTCATTATATTCAAGTCCTACATAGGTATTACCACTGGGAAAGGTATTATGGATCTGCTATAATAACAATAATAATTAATAATAATTAATAAAGAAGATGGACTGCTTAGTTTGGTATGTGGCCAAGGCACTTCTGTTGGATTAAGGCGGGGGGGGGAGGGGGAGCGGTGTGCTCCATTTTTATTACATCTACTGTGCTTAATCACTATATTATATTTTACCATGTTAATAGGTGGATAGACTCTGAAAGCACACACACCTTATGTGAAAAAATTTCCAGCTAAATCTGTACAATGAAAAAGTGGAGCATGAAGGCTATAGGAAGGCTCCAGCTTCTGGCTTTCTTTACCCCATTTGATCAAATTTCTTTCTCTAACAAATCCCTCATTATCCTAACAGGCTTCCACTGATTGACTGGGAAGCCAGGATATGAGCCTGCACGGGTTAAGAAGCTCAAGAATTTATAAAACTCAGTTTTTGGAAACACAGTGTCAGGTTTGGTCCTATCCAAATATCTAATCCAAAACAGTATTAGTAGATTTTTAGAATTGCTATTGGGAATAGATCTGCTAATAGCATCATTAAATGCTTGGCATCCTGATGCCCTGTGCAGGCTGGACCTGGAGTACATCACAGTTGTTCTTGGTCCTCCTAGCCTGTATGAGCTTTCTTATCTCGAAAACTCAGGTTTAGCAGACAGCCAGAGGCAGATCTAGTAATTCTCCTTGCTCAGACCCTGAAATCCAGTCGTGATGCAGGCAGGATAAACGCCTACTACTGAGTGTTCGTGTTCTTTCGGTTGTATACAGCCACTACTGACCTTCAGGGAAAACTCCTGTTTTTTCAGTGTATTATATTAAGCAGCCAAATGCCACACTAATTAATTTTAAAAAGAATCATAGAGAAGAGCAGTGACTTGTTAGGGTAGGGAACTGCAATAAGCAAGGGTAACATTAATGTGTTTTACTATGAAAATTACTGAAGCAATTTACCCAGAAACTGTAGCCATTATCAGAATTCTGAACACCCAGATTTCTCATTCTCTTTTGTAAGCATTAATCATATTTTATTTTTAACCAGAAACCTCAAAGCAGAATTAAATTAAGTGAAACTTTAATAATGAAATTGCATACAGTATTATTCAGAAGTTATGCAGAGAAGCTTTAATATACTCCATTAGGCAGAGAAGAATGTTGAAAGGATATGGTTAATGTTCATCTGCAGTCAGTTTCTCTTTTTATTACAAGAATTTTGCTGTTGACTTCAATGGGAGGAAAACCAGCCTCTGCTGAGGTGGTGTAATAGTGTGGGCTAGTCTCCTGAATCACTAGAAAAGCATTATAGAATAAAGTCAAACTGAATGATGATGCCTGTTAGCACACAGGAAAGAAGGTATTTATTTAAAAGGGCAGAAGCGTGGTTGTAGGGCTGAACTGGGGCCAGAATGTGGGTGATGGGCTGAACTGGGGCCAGAATGTGGGTGATGGCCCTCAGCAGGGGTGTGGAGGTGGCACCAGCAGAGCAGAAGGGAAGGCACCTGCGGGGCCGGGTACTCAAAATCTCGTGTAGCCTCTCTCCTCAAGCATTCTGCGCAGGCTTGTACGGAAGGGGAAAGAGGAGGAAAGGGCTGAATTTAAAGAGACCCTGGATGACTTTTCTTCCTTTTTCAGGGATTAATTAAAGCTATGGGCTTGAAATTCCTGGAAGCACTAAGATCAGTGGAGAAAACTAGCAGCTCCAAGGAGCACTATGTCTGAAAAAAGGTACGTTCTGCTGAAACGCATTACTGCATGTCTACCACACACTTCAGCAGTGTGTAAAGCACGTGTTGCTTTTTAGTAATCAGCTTTGTGGCCTTAGCCAGACCCTCTGTCTGCTGCCTTATAAGATTTCTGGTAATGATGTAATTATTAGATTTTTTTTTTTTAAGACTTTTCTCTTTAAGGGGTGGGGGGGGAATGACAATATTTTTCATTGATTTCCATTTTCCCACAGAACTGAAGTTATCTATCGTTCTCAGTAGTCATATCAAGTTTACAATTCTCTACAACCTGAAGCGAAGAAAATCTGTAGGGCCTATATTTACCAGACTTGTTTGTGTTTATCTCGTTGTTGCTGAATCTCTTACAGAGAAACAGAAAGGGTACAGAAAGAAACCACAAGGAAATGCCACGCACAGGCCAAGCACTTCCAGTAGGGTGGCCTTGGAAGTGTGCCGCTGGGGCTGCGACCTTGGTAGACCTGCTCCTGGAGCTGAATAAAGATGCTCTCGCCTGTATTCTGACCTCTGATTGCTAAGCTAAGACAGAACAAAGACCATTTTCTTTAAGCGGATGAAATGAAAGAAATGAGCAACTTAGATTTTAAGAGAAAGAAGATACTCAACTGCTCTTATATGCACATCTAGGGAAGGAGGTAATAGTGTTTACAGCCTGGAAGAACTGGGAGAGCGTGCTTACCAGCATTACTGTTGCACAGCAGGAGGTGAGTGTCTTGATGGGAGACAGATGAGACTCTTCTCACTGAGGTTTTTAAGGTGAGAATTCCTCACTTTCCATCTCCTAATAGCAGTAGAGTTCAGCCGATACCAGTAAAGCTGTAAAAGTTATTGGGGAAAAATGTGACCTAAGCAAGTAATCTGGGCAAGGGAAACCTATGGTTGCACTGGAACCTTTGGAAAAACTGAGTGTATGTGCAAGGCATTCTGCAAATTTCAAACATTTGATGAAATATGTTAGAAATAGGATTTTTTCACTGCTCTTTTCCTGCCCCAGTAAAAATCCTTAAAAATAGTAACACTGTTACAATACAGTTCTCTTCCTATCACCATGTATCAGTAAAATGGGTTCTTGATGTTCTGGTGTTCAAAGTGGTACAACTGTAAACTGCTTTCTTTTCCTGTTAGATTTTGGTTGCTGTTTTTCCCTTCTTTCACACTGTGCATACAAAGGAGAAAAAAAAAAAATTATGTTCAGTGATGACTAAAGAATAAATAAAAACAAAGCTCCTAAGAGGTGGAATTCACAAGTCAGCTTGAAATGAACAGGAAAATATGAGGTTCCTGATAACAAATAAGAGGGTTTTTTTCTTCCCAGTTAATTGAAATCAGTGTGGAGGAAAAGCAACTGACTTGGAACAAGTAGTCAACAGAGCTTCATTTTCATATAAAATATTGCTACTGTCAATGGCCCAAGCAGTGATCAAGACAGGATGTTAAAACTGGGAAGAAGACCAAAA
This sequence comes from Aramus guarauna, assembly GCA_013400195.1. Lineage (NCBI taxonomy): Eukaryota > Metazoa > Chordata > Aves > Gruiformes > Aramidae > Aramus > Aramus guarauna. Next base: position 933,050 of record VXBL01005228.1, read on the forward strand.
AGAACTAGTAACACTTTTTATGTGGGAATAGAGATAAATGAATAATAGGAAGAAGGCTATAACACAATGATAGAAGGGCAAAAAATTGCTGATGCTCCTGTTAAATAAATCAGTAATGTCACTATGCTAGGTACAGTACTATTCTTTATATTGATATTAGACCTACTAATAACTCTGGGCAACGTATTGCCCTTAGTTCTTTCTTTAAATGGTACCTTAGGCAGCATGTGTATAAATTCTGTACCCCATGAGAACCATTTCTTTTATTAAGTTAAAATGAAACATCATATTCTTGTAGCAAAAACAGGGATTGAGTTAGAGCACTTCTTTTTTGTTCAAATGAGAGAAATTGCTTAAATAGCACCCTTGAACTATGAGACTGCAAAGGCTGACTTTGAAGCTATACAGTGGAAGAAAAAGCACAATCTCTCTTGCTCTCTCTTAAGTTTTAAATACTTATTTTCCCATATAAAGACTTTGAGATTCCTTGTTGACACCAGGACGGTAACCTTGTCATAATTCAAATACATGAAGCTCTTTTTTTTCAAATGGCTTATAGCTGTGACTTTCCAGATACAGCTGTGATTTAACAGATCAGCTGTTAGGCAGATGTCTCATGAAAGGTATGTGGTGTTGGTAGGGTTGAAGGTTAAATGTCTTTGAAGTCCCAAACAGCAGTAACAGTGGTCAAATAATACATGCCTTGTGAGAGCTGATTCTTCTTTCAATATATCTTGATAAAAAGTTGGACTACTGTACAAGTAGTGTTGTACAGATAGTGCAATACTATCGAGAAATCCTCTTGTAAAAAGTTTTACCCTTTCTACTCTTGAGTCCTTACATTTATGACAGGCCATAGCTGGTATCCCTAAATATGACATTAACAGATAAGATTGTTGACTATTTTATCTGTTACCAGTGTTTAGAGACACCTACTTCTTTGTTTTAAGTGTACAACTCGAATAAGCCTGTAAATGTAAGCTGTTGTTTAGCATGTAATCCACAGGAGATGGGAGGAGCATATTAAAGTAAATGAACCTTTTGAGTTGAATAAGGCTGGAGAGAAGTATTTGGCTTGAAATTTGAACTGAAAGTATTGGTGGAAATTCAGTTCCTAGGAGAAAATCATTAATGTACTGATTGTGCTGAAATAATTTTCTTAGTAGAAGGAACTTTTCACTGCAAATGAGACTGTTTCCATCCAGTAGGAATTTTTACTTTTGGTTTTTTTTTGATGTTTTTTTTTCCTTCAGAAACTTGATGAAAAAAAGCAGTTTTTCTTTTGCCAAGTTATAAATATGAGGACAGACAGGCATCTGGTAAAGCTGTCATTGCTCCAGAGAATTCTTTGGAGCCGTAACAGTGTCTGGACGTCTTACCTTGCTTCTTTCCACCAGTAGTTAGGGGGTTTCTGTAATGATCAATTAGTGTGCGTGTGCAATATGTGTGATTTGGCACGTGCCCAATGTGAAATTGTGCCTGGGTGTTTCTGTAGGTGCTATCAGGTTGCCCTGGAGCTGGCTTCTGAACTCTCTGAAGGCTATTGTCTTTGTCAGTCAGAAATGTAGGTTTCTAATGTTACAAATAAATGCAAAGTTACAAACTACAACCACCACCACTTTTTTGGCAATAAACAATAAAAAGAAATATGACACAACAGACATTGTTTTGAGGTGAGGCCTCTCAATTGTCCATCTGGAAAACATTGATTTGCATCACTGAGAATATAATTGTTCTACCAACAGGCTGAATTTTCTACATGATCAAACAACAAAGGCAGCTATCATGCTTTTCAATAAGATGAAAGTCTTGAAAGACTTAATAAAAAGAGAGGGGAAATTCCCCCAGCCACATGTGTAAAATTCAGAAGCATGTTCACACGGGTACACACAGCAGAGATTGCAGATATAAGGCTATCTATATGGGTGACTTCTAGTGTGTTTAGAGGTTTTTAATGACATCAGTTTCATTACAGATGTGGATTTCTCTACTAGAGTTTAAAGGTAGGACTTTGTATTACTGGAATTAATTTCTTACTGTTATTTTTTTTATTCATAAACTTCTTTGATTCTGTGGGGGTTTTTTTCAAGAGCAAATGTATTCTTTTTACTTTTGATGATTTTTCACATGAATAATATAAAATACACAAAAATACTGTAAGGCTTTTAAAACTATACCTTTATAAAGAAAAACACATTTGAATGCATGTGCAGAAATATTTAATGTTTAAATATTACTGTCTTTGAGAACAATTGGCAATATTATAGAAAGTCTAAGTTTTAGGAATAATGTTACCCTTTAATTATAGTCCTGCTAAGGTCAATACATTGCTAGTAATGAAAAGTGTATGAAAAAAAAAAGAGTTGTAAAAAACAATGTATGTGTGATATTATTTTCAAGGAAGAATAGGACTGGCCCAAAATATGTGGAGTTTAGGAGTAAACTTGTAAACAAGCAAAATTTGTGTAAGTGCAGACTGTCCTGCTTTAGTTTTGAGGCCAAATTTCCTGAGTTCAGAATAAATCAAGCTCATGCTGTACTTTCTGGGCAATACAGGCAAGAATTAGTGCCTTTCCCTGAATGGGGGAAATAAGCATCTCTTGGAAATTGTTGAAATAGGCATCTCTTGCAAATTTTGCACTTATCTCTCGTTAACATTGTAAATATTATTTCAGGTGATGTCCTTTGAACTGCTGTACTCTCTCTTCCCCGCCCATAGGAAACTTTCTATTGACCATTAAAAGCCATTAAAAGTGCCTTCACTTTGTGCCTGGGGTAGGGACCACACTCCCAACCATCTGAAGAACTTGCCATGTCCTGATCTTTGTCACGTTTATGTCATGATACACCTGCTAGTACTCGCAACTATGCTTTACCTTAAAAATGCTTTCTGGCATATCATATGTCCCTGTCCATATATCTATATGGATAGATGATTAAGAGAGTGTAATGGTGTTTTTTCACTCTTCTTTTACAAATTGGGCTAGTACTGTATTCGCGGTATGTGTGCTTTTAAAAAAAAAAAAAAAATTTGGAGCATGTGATTTTTATTTGTCTTTTTTCATTTGGATTTTTAAGGGTTTTTTGTGATCCATAATCTCATAAATCTTTATATGAATGTATATGTAGTCACAACAGTCATTTTAACTACCATTTGTTGAACATGGGGAAGCTTTACAGCTTCAGAAGTCTGTAGCATTTCTTTGAGTATCATTCAGAGCCACAGCAGGATAAGTTTGTCCCCTCTATGGATTTTCCATCAGCGAGCTCTCACCCACAAACAGATGTTGCTCTGGCATAGGAGGACTGTGAGTGTAGTTGCCATCTGCTCTCTCGGTGTCCAGGCAGCTCCAGCTCTGGTGCCTCTTTCATCAGAAGTCTGTGCAAGCTCAGACAGCAAACATTCAGAAATTATCTTCTTTATCCAGAAGGTCTCACTGCTTATCCCCCTGGAAGAAGATGATGAGCCACTCCTTTGTGTCAAAGAAGGCAAAAACCCTGTGCAGAACTTGTAACGCACTGTGGAATGGTGGAATATAATGTATATTAGAAGGATAAAGCGGATTTGGGGGAAATATTAAAAACTTGCTTTGAGATTCCATAAGCCACTAATACTTGCTCCCCACACTGGTCATAGAAACATGTTAAAAAGCATTGGACTTGAAAGAGTTAGAGAGCACTGAGGTTATCGTCAGTACCAGGGTCCTGTGGTGAAGACATGTATCTCCACAACTGTAAGCAGGTACCTGTAGCACCTAGTGGTGTAAGGTTGTGTAGACATGACTCCTTATGGAGGCAATGAGATGACTTTTTGAATATGGCAGTCCAGTTTGGAAGCATGATTCCTATACTCAGACATTTTCTGTCTCTTTTAGGCCCCTGCGTAAGAACATCTCATTTGACGTGATGCATTTTGTAAGTTGGGAGGAATTTTTCCAAGTGATTTGAAGTGATCTGGTCATTGCAGTCAAACGACAGGGATCACCATGGGGAGCAATTCACAACCCTGCTGGAAGTCCTTGCCTGCATCAAGGATGAAGTGAGATTCTGCAAAGCAGAGCAAGCTGCTCAACAGGAGACTGTCTGACCTCAATCAGGCGAAGGAGGAAGTTTGCGACTAAAAGGGTGGGAGAAAGAGTACGTTCAGTTATTTGATGTCTTGTGGTTATGTGTTTGATGTGAAGCTTTAGCTTTTTGCCTTTTTTTTTTAATCACTGGAAACCAACTGTGTAATACTGCATAACTACACCAAGATGCTATGCATTCTTTTTTTCTCTTTATTTTTTAGCATGTTAAAAAAATCAGCCTTGCATCACCATTGGCTCTGCTATAGGTACAATATGTGGCATACATACAAAAAATACCCCAAGAAAACAATCCTCAGAATAATATATTGTCAAATTAGTATCTATAAAACCATTAAATCAACCTTAAAATGCAGTTATCTAAGAAACGCCCTAAATGACTTTCATATTTAAAAGTGGCATGGCACAATACTTAGCTGTTATGTACTATGTTAGTTTTTAGTTATGCAGGAGTTTTGACAGAACTTACTAAAGGTGTGAAAATATAAATGATTTTGTGAATAGGTTTAGAAAAAAAGCAAATACTGAAAGTGGAAATGTTCTATCAGAAAGAAAAAAGAGGAAAATAAAAAAAACCCAAAACCATCCCAAACCAGGAAATTCTTCTATTTAACTTGTGAAAAGAAGCTAAATTGTAGTTATTTAGATCCTATTTACCTCACAAACATGCATTAATATTTTTGAGGAGACTCCAATTTGTTTACAACAGCAAATAATTCATGTCATTGACAACCATTAGACCAATTAGTTATTTTTTCATCCTTTGGTGATGTTGATCTAACACGCAGCCTAGCTGATTTTTTGAGGTCCTCCTTACTCTTATTTTGTTCTGTTTGATATGTATTGTAGAAATAATTCAAGGGGTTACTACCTATACAGATATAGTAACGCACACTTTAATGGTAAGTCAGTGAAGAAGCACTTGAAGAAAAAAGAGGGGGTAAGGGTGAAAAGAGAGGAAACATTTGGAAATAAATTGGAATTCAGTGTAGGCCTGATAATGTGGGGAAAATCTGGGAAATGTCTGAGAAAATGCAGCAGTTACAGAGTCAGTTTCATGCGTGGTGGAGATAAACAGCTCCACAGATTTACCTAGCTGTAGGGTCAGTGTGGTGTAGACTAAAAAGTTCATTTCACTTATCTGCAGTTTTCACGTCCCTGCTGACTTTCTCAAAGAAATTCAAGAGAATTGACGTTAAAGTATGTTTTATCTTTTGGAAGTACCAGATCTAGACTGAGGAGAACTAATTTTCATTTGAGTAACAACGGTATTTTCCCCTCTGATTAGCTCACAGCACTGCCATTTCCTTTTAAACTATGATAGGCTTTGCCCAGTTATTGTGGCTATTCAAATTTTGTCTCCAGACTAGGTTGGTGAAATGTCCCAACCTAGTATCTGGTATCTGTACCATAAGAATGGTTCCTTTTTTCCTATACAAATCTGGAGCTTTCTACTCTTATTTTGATTTTTCTTTCATGAAGCCACATTTCTTATATCCATTAATGGTTGAAATAAGCATTCTGAATGTGACTTGTGTGTCTAAATTATAACTAGTCCTCAGATCTCTATATCACATCAATTCATATTGATTCACATACACATCTCTCTACAATTATGTTGTACATCCTTCAGAAACTGCTTCTAAACAACAGTAAAAGGGAACACAAAGCCCTAAACCTTTCTTTAGTGATGTGCTGTGTGTGAACAGGTGAACATGTGGGTGATAGCTCTTCTTGAAGAGCTATGATAGTTTTTGGAGAACGCAATACTTCTTACATTAATATTTTAATATTTACAGGTCCAAGCTAGAGAAGAGAGAGAGAGGGGAGGAAAAAAAAAGAGGCACATCAACTGTTCTGTTGATGAAAACCCCATCAAATTAGTAGAGATCTTTCCAAGGTTGAAATTCAGTCACAGATTTATGTCCTCTCAAGTTTACAGGTACTTGATTGAATAAAGGGTGCTTATCTGACCTGTAAGTTTAAAATGGAAAAGCTTGATGGCCTTGCACAGACCATGAAAAGCTTCAGTTGAAATTTAAGTAAAAATTTGTATTGATTTTTTTTTTAATTTTATCAGGTTCAATCTACTGAAAAAATGTTGAGCTATTTACAGGTCCTGTTTTTCCATCTTTCATAATGCAAGAATTGAAAATATCATGAGGATTACTGAGGCAATGTCCAAATTACATTTTATTTTCTAAGTGGATAAAGTACTGAGAGCTTTGTCTCTTCATTTTCCTGTATGTCACGCAAAATTTAATCATATTTTTACAAGATTGTTTGTATTTTCTTTTGTTTAAATGTCCCAAATTCACATGTGGACTCAGATACAGAGTAGCAATATTCCAAAATTAGCACGAAAGCCAAGTGATAGCTAATTATCTGCTCTGTTTCAAAAAGCTTGCAAGAAATAGAAGTTTTTCTTTTTAGGATACCATAGTTTTGGAAAGCCGGAAGAAACTGGAAAACAGCCATACACATGACATAATTCCTTCAAAGACTGGAGGGTGTCCAGATAGGAACATCAAGAGGCTTTTAGTGCTGTTAAATTAGAATCAATTTCCCTTGTGGGAGGGGGCTAATTTGCAGACAGAAAAGAAAACAAGCTGCAGTTGAGATTATACCTACTAGGTATGGCATAGTTGATTACCGAATTTCTCCATTTCCAACCCTTCTCAAGACGCCAATGCTAGGAAATAAAAACAAACAAATCTTTAATTAAACAAATCCACTCAATTCATAATTTGGGTTTGGATTTTTTTTAATAGTTAACTTAGCCAATATAATAAAAATGACGATAATTAAAATAAGATTCTTGTAAGTATATTCAGTTAATTATTTCATATGGATTGAGGAACACATCTTAGGATTGAGGAGAAGGATCTTTCAAGAAAGACTTCAAGTGGAATGAGAATACAATATGTCTTTTCATTACAGAGTATGAAGGATAAAAGGTTTCCAAGGTGCTGGCAAATTAGTCATAAGAATTTCAGTTATTGTGACTGCTAGCGAAAACCGGAGCGGAGTGTCAAAGTTAGGATATACTGGTGTGAACATTTAGATGTAGAGGTCCTCCGTGTCTGAAGCTTAGTAAACAGGTATTTGTGTAGTGAACCGCTAATGGTGCGTATTAAACTATACAATGGCTAGGAATGGAACAAACTAGATAATTGCAATGTGCTTCAAAAGGTTTCTAGGTCCTCGTGTTCTGTATTAAATTCTTTCTTCTCCTCTTCGCAAACCTCTAACATCTTTCAAAAGTGTGAGTTAAACATGAAAAATAGGTCTCCAATTAGACTGATTTCCCCTGCTTTTATTCCAGTAAATTATTTAATTGAGGACAAGGGCTTATACATTGATAAAGTTTTGTACAGACTCGTAGGGTTTCAGATACCATTGTCACCTTACTTCTTTGGTATAATTAATTTAGGTGCAAAAGCAGATGTTGCCTTGTCCAACATTTGACCGTGTATTGCCCCAAAATGCAATCTAACTATGGTGCCTTATGTCACTTTCTTCAACTTTACTAGTAAAGATTCTGGATATTAAATGATATCCATATGTACACTTCTTTAAAACTGTTGCCTTAATATTACACTTTTAACTACTTGTGCTAATCTGCCTGACTTCAGCACATTTTATGGGTAAAAATTAAGATTTAAATGGGAGATGATGATATTTTATAAGTGTACCTGCCGATGCAGGGCAATATTGCATCTGGTATTTGGCAGATGTGAATGATTAGTAGAGTTGAGTAGCTAAATACTAACAAGCAAAAGAAAGAGTCAAATGTTTTAAAGCAAAAAAAAGAAATAGCATAACTGTTTACCTCCTAACCCATTGCACTCATAGGAAGGGCCAGTTTTCTGCCAGGACATGTCCTCATCCCAGAAATAACCTCTAAGCCCACTCACCATTTGGTAGGCGTCCTTATGTGTTAGGGCATGCAAATAGGTTATACAAGTGTGTTTGGTCACGCGGTGAAACAGCTGAAGAAATGTCTGTCAGCCACATGTCAGAGGCATCTAGACACGTGGATTTGCACACGTGCATCCCCTTGTATGGCAGACTAAACGGCCCAGTCGTGTGGTGAAGGACATGGTCAGCACACGTGAGCTATCGAGGAAGCCAATGCACTCAGTTTTGACCTATTACAAGTTCAATCTAAATACCATACATAATGAAAATTCTCCACAGCGCTAGAGAAGCTTTTCTACTGTTTGTCTGCATTCAGTGTGGTGTGTGGTTTTTTTTGGTTTTTTTTTCTTTATTAGGCTTCTCAGCGTTCACCTTCCACTGGGTCTCGCGTAAACACTGGACTCTTACTCAGACCCATAGGGTAGTTCTATATTTTGATTGTGAAATATGACAGAAGTATGTTTTAAAGAGTTGCCTGAAGGAGGGGAAAAAAAAAAAGTAGAAAGCCATATGAAAAGCAAATTAATATCCTTGCTCACATCAGCTGCTTATAAAGATTTGAATCTGACTTTCTCATTTTACAAACAGAATGCCACGTCTGTTAAAAAAGAAAAAAAAAAAAAGCCAGTCACTCCAGTCTCCAGTAAAATTGTGCTGAGATAAAAGGAGAGTTTTGTTTTAAAATCAAAAAGCCATCGCACATTGTCCCTGATGTGTTACAAAACCAAGTTCCCTAATTATAGAGCAGAAAGTTACATTTTCAAAGGTTCTCTCTTTTTTTTTTTTTTTTTTTTTTTTTTTTTTTTTTTTTTTTTTCTTAGTCAAAACTGGAGGGATGAGAAGATGAACCTGGCAGCCTTCAAGCAGGGCTTTTAAATAGAACAAGACTTGAGTTTGTGTAAACAGGATCTGTCCTTCAAAATCCACTTCTCCGCACCAGGTAGGTATTGAAATGAGCAGGTTGACAATATGCAGTCTATGGAGTAGTTTCTGACATTTTTCTCTAGAGGTAATAGCTGGGAAATCTGTCTCTATTACAGAACTCATCCTCGGGAAAGCCAAAATTATCTGAGAGAGGATACATAATGTTTAATGCTAGAAATCAACTCTATTCAGTTGGAAAATGCCTATCAGCACAGTATTTTGTTGCATACTGTAATTACAAAGTTAATTTTGCAAATCTCATAAGCTGAGCACTTTGAAGATTCATTTGAATTCTTTAAATGCTGGGCCTAATAATGTTGCAGGTATTTTGAACAACTTTATTAAACTCAAGAAAATTATTCTAAAGACTTCAAAAAAGAAAAAAAAAAACTATTTCTACTTTTCTGTCATTACAAAGAAAAAATCTAGCTCTAAAAATACGAAAATTTTGAAGGAAACCTATTCTATTTAAAATTGATGTTACACCATGCATGGGGGTATGCTTTACATCTCAAAATTCCTCAGTTCCTCCTCTTCGTGCCAGAGGGGTCACAGCTTCTGGGATTTACACGCTATGCAGGAATTAAGAATGAAAGGAGGACAAAGACTTCGAGACTGTATGGTGGTACCACTATTCACGTGGTTATAAATCAAGGAGGTCTACCCATCCTTTGTGAGATAGCAATCTCTTCTGTAAATTTATATATATATATATGGAACATAAAATTTAATGTCCTTGATGAGGGACCCCAGTTTGTCTAGACCTCGCTCAGAGCCAAGACAGCAGGCAGAGGCTGTCTTGTTTGTCTGTCGTCGCGCAGAGAAATATTGTGTGATACGAACGAAATAGCACAACCACTTGCCTCTAAGCTTCAGAGAGCCTCGAAACCTACTGTTCTGCACAGTTAGAGTAGCAGAACTAAACAAAACAAAGCCATTTGAGAAATTGTTTTCCTAACCTGAGAAGGCGGGGATTCTGTCATGATGTTAGGGAGAGGCCACTGCTAGATGTTTCTGCTAACTGTACATATGATACACAGCTATAGAACAACCATATGTCAAAGACGTGGGGGGTTTGCTAAACAGGTATTTAAACAAATACTGGGAACTGGTGCTATGTATGCTTACAGGGTGGCTTTTTACTGCTTCCTCTCCACTCTTCCCCCACCCCCCAAATCCTCTCTTATTCTCTCTCTTTCATCAGTGGTACTACAGTGTCTATGAGTTTTGAAGTATGCCTTTTTTTCTGGATTTTAAATTTAGTTGACAAAGGGACGCATCTCCTTAAAAAAAATTAAAAAAAAAAAATAAAAAATTTGCTACTCTGCTTTACTAGATCAATTTTAATTTAAAGGTACCAAAAGGTGTTGCACTTCAGATTTAATAGGAGGTTAATTTTTAAATACTTTCAGCTCAGCATTCCTCTCTTTCAGAATTTAATTACAGACATTGTCAGGCCAAAACATTCTTTCCTGACAAAATCTTGCTTTACTGTAAACCTAATTTTCATTCTCACAGTGAAGGGAGACAACATTGCGTGTTGTCCCAAATGGAGACGAACATGTGACAAGCTGGGAAATAAGTGGAAATAAAATCAATTTTTCCCTATTAGTGTCAAATTAAAAGCAAAGTAAGCTGTAGAAGTTGCAATAGCAGAAGTGACAATTGAAACAAGTGTTCTGAACAAACAAACAAGACCAATAGAGAATCAATTTTAACTTTGTTAGGTAAAGGGACCTTTGTTGGTCATCTTACAATCTGTTCAAATTCCAAAGCAGCGGCCAAAGACTCCACGGCAACAGGCAGGAAGTTAAAGATATAAAAATGGTGAAAATTTATGGGAAATTATTTTTACAGAATTGAAACTTTTAATACAGCCCAATATACCTGTCATTAAGATTTACAGTTTATGATATCACTAAAAAAAAATTGCTGTCTTTTTCACCTTGATTTGAACTCTTTTATCTTTTCACAAATTCAGAGAAATCTTTACATGAAAAAGCAATAGCATAGAAATCTGGTTTCTTAATTTTTCTGCCCCCTTTCATTTTCCCCAGCTTCTTTCCTCTTCTTGTAATTCTCTTAGTTCCCTCCATGAGCCTCAAGGATATTAAACATCTTTTTTTTTTTTTTTTTTTTCCCTCCTCCCTTCTCCTTGCACTTTTCCTTGTGTCTTCCCCTGCATATGGTGCCTGATGCTCTCTCCCTACATTAATTTCTCCTAGCTGACTGCCTTTCATATGACTGTGGCTCATGGTTCTGGCTGATGCTCCAGTCATTTACAGAAGCTCTAGTTTCATCCCTCTCTTCAAGCCTTGGGTGGCAATACCTCGTCTTCCCAGCTCCCATTGATGCGTGCCAGCCTAAAAAGCCTGGTCCCACCAAGGGCAGGAACCAAACACATGTGATAGACCAGATCTGCCCAGTTGGTCTGTAAGTAACATGAGAGATGCTTGGCTGGATAGGAGCTCGCTCACCGTGCTGATCTGATGACGAGGAGCTCACTCTTGCAGCAGGATGTCATGTACGTTAGGGCTATATTCCGCTCGCTGGATGCTCTGTGTGAGAGAGTGGGCATCAAATGTTTTTTCTCTTATGCCAGAACAAGAGTAAAATCTTATATTTGCTTCCAGATTGCTTGCTTTGTGGTTGGGATGAGCTTCATGCTGGTCACTTTCCCGTTGCCGGCAGGGATGGGTAAGTATCTGAACCGTTCTAGTTAAAAATCTAGAAATCTCTGAGTCAGTCTCTGCGACTAAACATCAGTCTTATGAAATGACGCCCATCATCCCCTATTTTGCCTTAGTTGCCTCGCATAGGCATTTTTCCAACTTAGGGCGTAAGGAAATACCTATGACCTGTGTAGTCCAGGCACAGTTGTGTGATTAGTGTCTGGAATCATTGGTCCATACATGAAAGCAACAGCACGTGAACAATGAAGAAAATTAATGTGTTAATTTCCATAACTGTACTTTCACAAAACTATAGAAAAATTGTTTTAAATTTTATGAAGAGATTTGAATAGGTGGTCATCATCAAAACTATGCTAAAAGTGCTCATCTTAAATTTTTTTCAATATCGTAAGATTGGACCAGTGATTCTACACTATCAATATAACTTCCCCCCCACCCCTTGTTACAGCTAGAACAGGAAAAACCAGACAACACAGATGCAAAATGTTAAAAATTAGGGAAAATTTTGAAGTGCTGTTGAGGACTAAAGGAATTTTTCAGTTATAAATTTAGTTGTTGCATAATTAACATAAATTGACATAACCAACATTTTGTAATTAGATTCTTTATTAATAAATTCTAATTGTAAAAACACATGGATTTAATTGACATTTAACATGTTAGCTATTGCAAGCTTGATATCAATTAATACACTTATCAAATGTCAATTACCAGTTTTTCAGTTTTAATTGCTGTGAAATTGACTTGCCATGGGCTACCTTTTTAAATGTTAATGTATTAACAGTGTTCACAGATTTGATGTAATAAATACGACATCTAATGTGCACTTATTGCTTATGCAATTTGACTACATTATATGAAAAGTTAAGTGTGTTTCCTTCATACTTATTAAACAACAGTAAGAAGCCTTTTACTCATTAATTTACCATACAATTAAATTTGATGCCAGTTTGAAATAATTATCCCACAGCCTTCAGAATAGTTAGTCAAATTGGCAGGTCACCATTTTAAACCAGCATTAACAGACATTATTAGAACTATTTCTGAACACTGTATTGTGCTGCCAACTTGCTTTTAGTAGAAAATTCTCCATATGCCTCCTGTATTTTCCTGTGTTACCTATATAAAGTAACACTGAGTTATATCCCACGTTCATTTGGGGGGAGAAAAAAAACCCAAACAAACCAAGAACACCCCACCCCTGGAAGTCCAGCTACTGATGATGATCCTGTCAAGTGAGCTGAACAAATGCGTCCCTTCCCTTATTTATGGTCCTACTGATGGCACTGGGCCATGGTGCTGATAAAAGATTTTGGCTGCCAGGAGCAGTTTTGGTTTGACAGCTTTGTCATCGGCATCATCTTAAAGGATGAAATTTCCATTGTGTGTAGAATAATTATACTTAGTTCACCCATAGCCTTTTATTTTAATCTGTAGAACTGTCATCCTTTATGAAGCTAGGCACTATCCCCATTTTAATGGAGAGGAAAGTGAGATGCAGTAAGGTCAAGCGATTTGCCTAAAGTCCTGAAGCTTGTCAGTAGCAGAAGTAGGGAAAATAAGTTCTGGTTCAAGTTCCATTTTCGGAGTGGCAAGAGGATCAGGCTTTCCCAAAGGCAGTGTATAGTGGTGACAGATGAAAGGAGCGTTAATCACAGGCCTCCTGGAAAGGAGGGCTGCTTATTTAGCAGAATAGAATGAATATTTAAAAAGACCTTTCAGAGTATTGTAGAATAAATGCATATATCTGTAAGTTATTATGGCTTAAGGGCCAGCTATTAAGTGAAAGGATCAATGCATCACATAGTAAATGCAGAACTTTTAGAACTAGAGCTACGTGAATCATGATCTCCCAGTCTGCTAACGGAACGCACAAAGTCAGGGATCAAACTTTGCATCAGACCAAACTGTTGGAGTGGAGTTCCTCCTCCACGCCTCCCAAAGTAAGAGTGATCCACACTGCTGACAAAGCAATATTTTAGTAGTGATAGTGGTAAACTCCCTCCTTGTCCTCTGGGCTCAAGGCCAGCCCTGCCAGGAGCAGCTGGCCCTCACTGTGCCCCGAGAGCCATGAACCCATTTCAGGGGTCAGGTAGAGCATTTAGATCAGCACTTGGCCAAAGGAGGTCAGCTACCAATGAAGTCGTGGCCTTGCACGAATCCCACATTTGCCAGTGTCACCAGGAGCACCATCTGATTGAGCGGTTAGTTGTGCATTCACTCCTTACAGCCTTCATTGGTGGTGTCCGCTCCTTTACGCTGTGCGGTGAGACCCAGCCAGCCGAGGCTTTTAGCGTTGGCTGCTGAACTTGCTATTCCCGCTGACGGGTGGTGCTTCAGAGTTCTCTGCTGAGTACACGTTTGCTGAAGCATTCTGGTTCCTTGATGGATTATAGCTCTATTCGAATTAAATTAGATAAAAATTCCATTTTAAGCACCCTATATGAGTTGGTGGCCTTGCTTGGTCCAATCAAGATGCTCTCCCTGTACGAGTCAGAAAATCATCCTGTTCAAATGTATTTTTTTAATAACTAAAGATTAATCATATGCTAAAATGCACAAATCTTAAACTTTTCATTGCCTCATACATGTATATTTTTCCTTCAGGCCCAGTTTGTCCTGTCTGAGACTCGTTCTCTTTCTTTGTGTTAGGGTGGAGTCTCCTCAGCTGAAGTCACTGAGGTGAGTCTGTAATAACTGATTATGTCTCTTTGTAGACTTCCAGGCTATCGCCCCTGCTGACAGGAGGATCCCATCACTGCGTTTCACATTAAAAACCATTCTGGTCTGCTAAAGTACTGATAGGTCATCTCTTTTGGAGTTCTTCCCAGTGAAAGCCAATCCCCCCTCAAAAAGAAAGCATCTAGGTGTTTATAAGAATTCAAATACAAAAAGGGAGGGAATAAGAGACAGAAATTAAAAGTGACATGTTATGATGCGTTCCTAAAGATCAACAACTCTTCCCTCTACTGATAAATAATTTCCTAAATGATCCCACCTGCTTCCTCACCTGTCACTTTCACATGTGGTATATCACGATTGCATGTGAGAATTACAAAAAGAGGAATGTAATGAATTAATGAAAGAGTGATTTCCAAATTAATCTATTGTCTCCTTCCAGTTTCAGAAGTCTCTGGGTGCCAATAGAGTTTCATTACATCTATTAGTTTACTATAGCAGTTTGATTGCTATTACTTTATCAAATATATTTCAAGGGGAAAAAAGTATACCCCAACGGTGTCAAGTCAAAGAGTAATATTAAACCATCAGCTCTACAATGCTCTTGTGTCTCTGATTATTAAGAATCATGTTTCATCTGAACTTTTTTAGTGGAGTTTTTTGGAAGTGAAAATGTTGGGTTGCCATCAACAATGAGTACATTTAATTAGAATGTCTCTCTTTCCCCGTTCCTTCCAAAAAATGTCTCAGAAGTATAGTATCATTTAAGATATTATTTAAAGAATAGAAATAATAGAAAAAGTGGAGGGTACTACAGCAGACTTACTGGCTGGAAAAAGGATTATGTGTCAGGCAAGAATTCATGGTAAGTACACATAGTGTAAGATGATATTTGGCATTTGCATGGTTTATATGGTAATTCTGTTTTTATTGACTATTTTTATTAGAAAATAACCAAACAATAATATAGTTGTATGGAATATTCCATAGTACTGAGTATTCTGGCATTCACATGCATGCAGTATGAAAGGAAGCATGCCATATATATATATATATATGATGCGGGATTGTATCAAACAATTATAACTAGCAAATGGCAGACTGGGATGCTTTGTGATAGATTCTCAGAGCTATCGGGTAAACCACTTATGTGGTGAACTTTTGATTGACTCCCTGGCATTCTATCCTCTAATCCATCTCTCCTGAGACTTAATTTCACGCTCCAAACACTGAACAGCTTCAGACAGCTGCCATTTAAAAATAAACGAACATAAATAAACCATCAGTAACAAAGTCCTTCCCCTCTCCAGACCACCACACAAAAGCTCGCCCTGATCAGAAACAGGGCTGCTTTTTCCTTCATAGGCAGAATTTTTCCCAAATGTAAGCAAAATCTAGGCATGTAATATCTTTTGCTCATCTCATGCTCGTGGTCTGTCATTTAAAAATGGTGCATAAGCTTATCTATTGCATTCTAGAAGTGTGTAGGGGCTGCAAACTAGCAAGGCTCACTCTCCTAGAAAAGGAAGGTACTGACAATGGTATGTGCCGGGAGCACTAGTGCTCTCTCTTATTTTTCAGACTACTTAAATGACCAGAAGGTCATAATTCATGGTTTGATTCACCAATATTCTGATCTTCACCTGAAGCAGAGGAATCATTTAGCATTTTTTACTCTTCCCCCTCTCCTCATTTTTGTCTGTCGCACAGATTATGAACCATAAAATGTTATGCTACAGAAGAGACTCCAAGGTTTCTGGTAAGACAAACAGTACTTGTCTGTGAAGTTGTCTGGGGTACCTTTCTGTAAGTATGACACACTTGTAAAGCTAATTTACATTCTTTAGGTGGTCACCTGAGTTCCACTGTGAGCGCAGATGCACGCTGGGTCAAGTATAGCCATGTAAATCATAGCCAAAATGACATTTTGGAATTTCAGGCAGAATATGCGACTCGAGCGGCAAGAGCGTCATTACCAGTTTTACTGAATTCTCAGTAAAAGCTGAAATATGTGATGGTTAACAAGACGTTACGCTGGTAGCATGTCGCATGACAGGACTGAGTATCCACCGATTTCAGGGTTGACTTTTAGAAATGTGTTGTGATAGAAACATTTCTGTCAGCACTAATTAAAGACAATAAGTCTCTCTCTGATTTTTCTGCCTGGACTACAATTGGTAAAAATGGATAAATGCCATAGAACACCATTGCCTCTCCTGTACCGTGTTTACCTATAAACATTAGAAACGTAGACACGCCACATATAGCCAAGCCATGCCTGTTGGGTATACAGGCATGAAGTGTCTCACCTCTTTGAAATTTGCACAGAATATAGGAATATAGGAACAAATATAGGAACAACACAGCTGAGTTTCTACTTATGCTGAAAAATGTTAAAAGAAATGTATATACATTTCATCCATGCTATCTGAAATCTACACATATTCAGGAAAGATCAAGTTATAATTCTGAGCTTCTTTTATTCATTAGAAGTCTCTTCTTGGCTCTTTTTCCAATTAAATTTGATGCAGCTTTAAAGGATGCTTTGAAACTCGGCCATCTTCCTTTTCGCACCTATCTTACACAATTATATTGTCGACAGGCTAAAGCAAACTGTCCATTCATGCTTATCAAAGAAACAGATTTTTCTTTCCCTGTTCTCAGTATATGCAGTTAGGGTGGGCCACAGTGATAAGAGATATGATCCTTAAATTCCTGACCTTAGCAGTAAACCAGATGAAGTAATTTTATCCATTCCTTCTATGCATTTTTATAGACCAAATAAAAAGTACATAAATTTTGTTTTACTGTAGATATAATCATAGCTATAAAAATTTATCACTAGATTCAGTAACATAGCTCAGAGTGCTGGGACTAGAGAAAGCAATAATATACAACAAGCAACCCTTCCTTACTTTTACTATTTATTAATGTTGTTACTTAAGTACTAATGGTAATTTTATGGGAAACAGAGCTTTGAGAATGGTGTGCAGGATGTTAAAGTGAAAGAAAGCAGAAGTTTATACCTTTCTTGCAAGTGTAATCTTGGGCATGTTGTGGCATCAGGATATGGAAGTAATAATCACCCTATATCTCAGATATTTTTTTTAAATTGAGTGTTTAATTCTACAATTAAGAAATAAAATCTTTAGAAACTTTCATGTTAGGTGCCATGCTTTTTATTTGACTTATTAAAAGATGCTTAACTACTCAAGTGTTGAGCAAGGAATAAATTAATTAGAGCTGAGCTCCAAATGAGATATGTTGTGTTGAGAATGCAGAAGTTGTAGAGAATACTCTGCTGACTCCCAGTATTATTTTTAAGGAATTTTTTGCTGATGGTTGTAATTATTTTTCTAAGAGACTAATGTGTAATGCCACTAATGTTTTAACATTTCTGTTAATGATCAATTTTCAAACAATATATTCTTGATTAGTTACCATTATTTATATTAGTGCCATCACGAGACAGATGCCAGAAACCAAAGAATCCTTTGTTGCATGATCCGATTTGTAAAAATATTAGAAAGCTTTAGACATTTGTGTCTCTGTCTTTTCCACAAAAAGGGATTAGTTTTATTTAGAAAAGTATAAAAGGGATTGTTTTACCTCATCTATTGAGTTTGTAGTGTAGTGACATCTGAGAGAGGAAAGTACCAGGGCCTGGCCACCAGCGTGAAGTGTGGTATGGGTCAGCCTCCTGTAATCTATAGGATTTGCTAGTAAGTCTCCCATGTTCACGCTCTGGATGAAAACAAGCCTTACGCTTGACAGAAAACTGAAGATTAGTTTTGGAAAAGCCATTTGGAGTTTTAATTCTGCTCTAAAGATCTAAAAATGAGAGAAGTGGCTGAGTAAAGTTTTAACTTGTGTGATAATGGATTGATGGTCCTCTATGAATTATCAGATATATCTGATAGCTCAGGTATGCATTACTGTTGTTTTTATACTGCCTAATTATTCACAGCTTTATGAATGACAAGCAATACTTAATGATGTATAAGGAGAGAGAACCCTACAATAATGCCCCTAGCCAAAAGTGGGATGTTTTAATAATGATCATTGTAGCATTACACGTTATGAACATCACTGTGACCTTTTTTAGTATATTAAAATTGCCATTGCAGTTGCCATCTTGGCTCAGAATCCAAATGCTTTCACCTTTCCTGTGCACAGGCAGGTTTGGGTTTTAATGGAAGTACTAGAACTGTGCAATTTATCTGAAAGAACAGTTTTATTAAGCTCTCTTTTCTTTCTTTTTTTTCCCCTACTGCTTTAAAGAGTACATTAGAAAATTTTAGAATTAATATTGATCAATGTAAAGGAGAACAGGAAATAAAAGATACTTAGTGCTTCAGAAGAAACCTGTTCCTTTTACTATTGTCTAGTACTACAAAGTTGTACCTGAGTCACAGCTTGAAGGAGGAAGAGGAGACACGTAACAGCCTAAATACTGCTGCTATATATTCTGGAGTCAGCCTCTCAGGCTACGTTTCTGCTAACAAGTCCAGGATCCCCTCCCAGGTATTGAAGCTAATGTGGCATGGAGCTCCCCGGCTGCCAAACCCCAATGACTATGTGCAAACTGACAGTGGGTATAGAGCGTGTGTTATTCAGGCTCCTGAAGTGGGGCCAGGAACCGTTTGGGAGAATGCTGGTTGAAAGGAGCCAATTTTATGCTAAGGAGTATTCTCAGAGTTTTGGTGGTGGTTGTTTTCCAGAGCACAGCAATAGTCCATGTCCGAGGTATGGTCACTGGCTAGGATGGACATAATCTTCACGCAGTATCCAGCCCAGTGTGGTATCCTGATACCTATTTTGCTATAGAACCCTGTGACTGTGCCAGTCATCAAATTCATGCATCAGTCTTACGTCGTCTGTTTAGTCCCCATTTAACAGTCTTTTAGTTGCACAAGACACTTCGCATTCACTATCTTTCGTATTTGTTCTTATTAGATTTACTCTTCACCTCATTTTTTGGGTGATAGCCTGAAATATGTTACGGTACCAATAAATAGAGTGTGAAAGACCATGAATATAAATGAAAAGGATTCCACTCGGAGTTAAATTTAGCAGACCACTGACTGGGCTGATTATTTTGTTCCATTTAAGATCATTGTTCTATCATTCCATAAATATTCCATTTCCCTTTCCAGCTCTGTTCTCCCCTTTTCTCCCAAATGTACTCTGATCATCATACATTGCAAATTTGTCTTACAAATTTCTAATACTTTGGCTTCTAATCTTCTTCTGTAGACATAATGATTCCATTTCAGTTCTTGTTCTCGGTTCTCTTTCTTAATACTTCTTTTGAGTTAATGCTGTTAATTAAGGGTTGAATTGTCCATTTCTTCCAGAAGAAAATGAATTATTTTCTTACAAAATTGACGCCTTTTCTCAAGAGATTGCTTTTTGAGGTTGTATTTATTAATGTCTTTAAACAAATTTCTTTGATTCAGTTGAGTACGTATTAGTATTTTTTTCCAAGAGAAAGAGTTTGGGATTATTATGCTATTTCTGCATAAGCAGATCTGATCTGATAGCACTGCGTTATTTCCAGGTATTACTCAGAAATGTCTCTCTTTAGTTTACATATGTTAACAAATAACTTTTTTGCAATTAACAAATATATTAGAAAAAAACCCAAAACCTTTTGCCCAGCAATTTCCAAGCTTCTCATATTATTGTTTAGCAACGCTCAACAAGCATCATGCTGACACCAGTATCGTTCTCTGTTCTCCTTGTCAGTCTCAGTCTTAATTTTTTGGCATGTTCTTTAGCTGGGAGCCACACCAGAGGGGTCTGATAACACGCTGCCTGGAAGTCCGGGTTTAGGGGAACACTACCTTTGAGTGTCTTCGCCTTTCATACTGCTGCTTCAAGACGCGAGAGAATTATTAATAGAAGCTTGTCCTGTAGCGTAAGCTTGTCTCAAGCCTTCAATAGCAAGTGAAATCCCCTCTAGAAGTAGTCTTGAACGCGTAACAAACAATTATGCTTACCTGTCTTTATTAGGCTGTTTCACCTCCTCCTGCTGTGATGAAAACAGGGAGAGATCTGCAAAATCAGTACTGTGTATCTCAAAGGTAATTAAAACTTTGATTCTGTAAATGATTCATACCACTGAAAAATAACACAGCAAAGTTTTCTTCACACGGTATTCTGTGCTGAATGCTCTTGCCCTGGAAGTCTTGGTAGATAAAATGCTCTTTAACATTTTCCAGCAACCTTTTCACGGCAATTTGAAGTGTATCCATACATCTGGCAGAAAAGGTTAGTACTTCAGATATGTACCACTTATTGTCGTCTTCTGTTAGAAATGGAGAAGACAGTGTGTTTATTTTGAACTCTGAGGGCCGCACAGGTGCCTCACTGATAGCTATCAAAAGTCCTAACGTTCATCAAAAGTAGAAAGGGTTAAATTTAACTAGGGATGGGGGCCAGAAAGCAACAAAATGAGTAGGTTGTAAATAAACACAGGTTTTGCTGGAGAAATTAAATGGGGCCTGCAATAACTGTGTAATTGTCTTTCCTAGCATTTATATCAAATTGCAGTGAAGTAAGGGAATATTATCGGAATCCAACAAGCCAGTCCAGAAACCGTCTCTTATTTTGCTTTTGACTTCTCTTTACTAGTAAAATAAAAATGTCTCTGTCACAAGAAACACCAAACTCCTAACATTGGTTGCAGCAAAGCGTATTCAGAATATTTAACAATGTTGTATAAAACTCAGCTGTCTGTGCTTCTGCTTTCTTCATTGTATTAGGTTTATTTATTTATATGTTTTGTTTTCTCCCTTTCATATTGATTGTCTTCTTCCATTTTAGGTTTCATCAACACATTTCTCGAATCAAGGTTATTGATATATACAGAGAAGATCAATCCTAATAATACCAAATACTGTGCTACATCCTTCAAATTAAACTGTTTCCATTCAGGACCAGCCTCTGCAAGTGAAGCCTTTTCTTCATACACTGAGGTGATAACCTTGTTTAAACTTCTAGACATCATTGGAACAAAAGCAAACATGTAGCCTTGCTTTCACTAGCTTTGTGAAAATTTGTTTTTCCGAGAGTTTGAACAATATTTATTGTCTTATAAAAGAAATAGGCATTTTTTTTTGTGACCCAGGAAAGTGATTCTCAGTGGCAATTGTTCACTTTTCTACCATATTTATTAATAAATGCCACACACTGTTCTGGGCTACAGTGCAAGCAAAGCAATAAAAAAGCCAACATTTAGTGACCTTGTGCCATATGAGAAGTGTTAAATTTCCTGCTTCCCTGTGGAAACAAGCTCACTCCCATACAGACCCTCTAGAACACATATATGAAGACACTACTCTGACATAATTTGCCATTACCAGCGAAGGGGCTAGTGATAAGTGAAATTACCTGGGTGTGTGTATGTAGCATTCATGACTGTGGACCAGTAATGTATTTCATCATGGTCACGGCCATTCTTCATGCTTACAAAATTAATTGTTTGCAAGGGTGATGGCAGGCTTCTGAGCTCTTCACAATTCTCCCTCTGACTTCTGCTTCCCACTCTTACCGTTGTGATAGATCCCTGCTAATTGCTGAGTCCTCACAGGGCAGAGACAAAGCGTAGGCGTGAGGCTTTGCCTCAAGAGCCATGAAATGAATGAGCTGAATGGAAATGGAAATTAGTTGGGCCTGTACCAGAAGCAACTCCTTTCAGTGGGACTGGATCTATACTGGCAGGGAGTCAAAGGACACAAACCATCGCAGAAGCCTCCTGTGTGAATGGAGTTGCTTGTTAATGGTCCTCCTGGGAACGGGAGTACTTGAGGAGGCAAAACGTTCTCCTTGCCAACAGTTAAGCCAAAGACTACTCTCTAAGTTAACCTTTTAACATTTTTGGGTATGACTGTTTCTGTTTAATTTTCTCACAAATGAGCCCAGGGTGAATCAGATGAACAGGCAAGTGCCCCTTTGATGACTGACTCTTGACTGGACGTGTAACAAAAGGCACGGTGGGAGCTGAATCAGCTGAAAAGTGCATCTTCTCTGTCACCTGAATAGTTGGTACTTATTTTCATGATAGCTGTGTTATTAATTTACATTGCAAATGCAACTTACTATATGCAAAATGTGTACTACTTATTTATCTTAGGTATAAACAAGCTCATCACTTTAAAAAAAAATAGGAGGACACTCAGTAGGAAAGAAACGGTAGAAAAGGGGAGGTGCTCACCTAAACATGTAAGCACTACCTTTACAAAGCATATAGCTGTTTCTTTTAAACAGTTTGGCAAATACTCCTCTTTGGAAGTTTTAGACGTTAATATATCAATACGTATACACACACACAAGAGTACCAAGCAAGCCACAAGAGAAACTGTTTCTATCCAAATATGTGGGAGTTCAGCTGTCATCCAGTTAAAATACCCACTTCCGAGCAATACCAGAAACCTGTGACTTCCCCTAGTAATCCAGTTTTCTACAAACTCTTTGGATTGATCGAGAAAGACCATTTTTTCTTCAGGGGGTCTTTGCAACATATTCAAAGTTTATTAAGCATAGGGTAGCAGCAGTTCAGTGCATCTCAGAGCGGTACAGTCAAACAAGAGAACAAGCTAATCAGTTAAGGTGAAATGTACTGGAATAAAAATCTTCAGCATTTTCTTCTCACAGACATTCCTTCTGCTCCCTCCTGATTTCTTGACAGGTTTGAGTCCCTTACCTAATGTTAATTTTAATCACATCTTCCTAAAGCACATCAAAAAAACCCGCAGTTCATCAGCTTTACAGAGGACTTTGGGAATAGAAAATGTTCAGTGTTGTTTGCGCACAAGAACACGTGAAATGTAGATCAGCTTAGAAGGTTTCAAAGGTTTCATGCTATTGCCTCAGTTCAATTTTTACCACTGCTGGAGCTTAGTACAATTTCTTTTCTTCCTTATTTTTCTTTACTATTTGTAGAGACCCTTCTCCAGGACATTGCTAATGTTGGGATTATGAGGCTATTGCAACAGCTCCATTTCTCGTGAATGAAAGAAATTCCCCCTCTTTGGTGGCTCTAAGCACTACCTGAACTAGACACCTGCTGATGTTCAGCTTGTGCATTGGTAACTGTGCTTTTCAGTGCTCGTCGTTCCTTTACTAGATAGTCATTTATATACGGCTTATAAAAATAAATTAAATAATCCTGAAAATGGAAAAAGGGACATAATCTTGCTTTTGTTTCTCTTAGGAAAAAACACAAGTATCTGTAAAGAACTTGGTGAAACACCTTTATATAAAATTAGATTTCATTTTTGTGTAACCTTGTGGAATTAAAAAACATTTAAAATTCTTGTATTTCAAGTTAAGATTTAATTTTTACCTTTAGAGAACTGTGCATTTTTAAAGAAAGAAAAGCTTTCGTAAAATATTTTCTCAGCTCCAACAATAGTTTATATTTTTTGGCTAATTGCTTATTATTTTTACATCATTTCTCCTTGTGTCCCTGATTTTCTTATCTGGGAAGCATGGTCATAAAAAAAAGAAAAAGCAAGCGTACATCTGGGTTTTGCCTTAGTAAGAAGCTGAAATGCTGCTGTGGGGTCTGCACTGGGAGCCGGAGCCTGGAATAGTTTCCACTTTCTGAACACCAGTATTGTCAGAATGTCCCCCAAAGGCTCAGTACCTAGGGAATGGCATTGTCTGGGGAGCAAATAGTTTTATAAATTTTTAATACTGAAAGGAAATTATTTAGAAAATGCCTGCTTTTTTTTTCTTCTTTTTTTTTTCCTCCCCCCAGTGTTATTTTACCAGAAGAGAAAGTATTGGCATATTGTGCTCACTTGTGAACCTTTGGTTTGCTTCAGCTCCAGTCTTCTGGAGTGGACTTGATACATAAAAGCCTAAATATCTTTCTGAGTTGTGAATAAAGATAGAGACATCTGACATGCGTTGGCCATTTTCAGTTTTATTGATAGTAAACGCAGTAAATAAGTGTGCAGGTGTTGGTGTGTGCAGGGGGTTACATTGCAACGGAAACAACAATCGTTGTCTTTCATTATTTTGGAGTTTGTGGCGAAATGGAAGATATAAATAAAAAAATTATATATTTAAAATGA
Source organism: Aramus guarauna (assembly GCA_013400195.1). Taxonomy (NCBI): domain Eukaryota; kingdom Metazoa; phylum Chordata; class Aves; order Gruiformes; family Aramidae; genus Aramus; species Aramus guarauna. Next base: position 957,437 of record VXBL01005228.1, read on the forward strand.
TCATAGGATTTCTAATATGAGTGCTTTAGAAAGTTAAACCCACATGTTTAAATACTGTCCGCTTTTATATTGTGTATGGCATCTGAAGAATCTGTAATGGGAATTGTCATGACACCTTACTGTGTCATTCCAAACAGCTTTTGACAGTCTTAACAATTCTAATAAAGCTTAGCAGGTTTTCTGTTTTTAACAACACATGCACACATGTTCTATTCCTTGCTTTATTTGATTCCTATTTATTAGGACAGTCCAACTCTTTTATTTAACACAAAATTAATTTGCAGCCCATGTTTTGGGATTTTTTTGTCATATCCAGATATTAAAAAAATGTATTTTTTGTCTTGCATGTTTTGAGCAACTCAGATTTAAATTTCAACTTAATTCATTCGTATAATGAGTAGGATAATATTAAAGAGCAGTTCTCCCCATCCCTCTGCATCCTCTTCAGTACAGAGAAACTGGAAGGGAACCTTCAAACTGAAGAGTATCTGTAGGCACTGCAAGAAAAACAACTGTTATTATCCATCCTTACTGCTTCCAGTGTCTGGAAATACCCAGGGAAGGACTTAAACATTCCCAGTGAAATATACACTATCTATTCATCTTTGTGACAGAAGTAAATCTTCCAAGGAAGATGTGTTATGAATTTTCAAAATTGTGGCCGTAAAGGTTTCTTTAAAGGTAACAGTTTCTTTCAAATGCTAATAAGTAAAGTCTTTGGAGATATTTTTGAGAGAGTCAGGATTAAATAACAGGGTGATGCATTTCAAACTCTTACCGAAAAGTTTAGTAGAAAATACCGGTGAAGATTTAGACAGAGATTTCTGAAATCATTCCCCACTGACAACTAGCAGGGACCTGTCTTTGACAACTCTTTTCATAGGCAGATGCATCCGAATGAAAATCAAATGCCAAGAAATTCAGTGTGTTTTCTCTGTGTCATACCCTTTGTTTAGATTAATTTTTCCTGCGTAAACACGTAGAAGAGGTTACTTCTCTCTGTAGGACTCTTTCTGTGAAATGGGAGAATGATACAGTTGAGAATTGGGATGATGGAAAAATAACATGCAACCAGCAGAATGGGGCATTCTCATGAACATAGGAGAAATCTCGCAGTTCATAAAGTTCAGAAGAAATTGATTTTCTTCTATGTGTGGTTTTCTCAGTAGTAGAAAATAAGTCAGACAAATCCCAAGCTTTTTTTTTTTTAAACAGGAGAGAAAAATTCCCCACACCTTTTTTCGCATCCAGTCAAGGTTTTTTGGTATGGATCCTACTCCAAGAAGGATCAGAAGATACTGATTATTACTTTTCAGGCCCATGCCTCATATTTGAGTTCTCAGGAGGGAAACCGGAAAATCAGGAAACAAAATATTCCTCTCATTTCTTTGTCTTTTAGAAGTGCCTGGTAAAGGAAGTAAATTTAATAACAACAATAATTATATTTTAATTGTCACTATACTTTTCAAGGTGGTTTACAACAGGAGGATATCTGAGGCATAATGAGGTCACCAAGCATCACGCAGAAGGTCAATGCCAAAGCAAGAGTTACACTCCAGGCTCTCATGAACCTCTTTGGTGCTTTGCCTGGGAGGCTGCATGATGGCAGGCTGAGTGAGAGAGGAATTTGACTGTCTCCTCCACTAGTTTCAGCTGTGCCTTTTGTTGCCCAGAATTCCTGCAGCAGATTTCTCATGTCCTTTACTAAGCTCCTTTGTTTAGTTGCTTCTTTGCTTTAATAGAGCTTCAATTTTCAAATGGCACTTTTTGGGCTTTTTCAGGTGTTAACGGTGAGCCAGGTGCTTCACATTGTCTTTAAATGTAATGCATGGGAGTTTAAAAAAAAATAGAAAAAAGAAAATAGTACTAAGCAGGCTTAGTAGTTTCCAGTTTATCACAATAAAATGTAAATTATCAGGAATTGAGAGAGATGTATAAAACCTTGTTTAGCATTGTCAGTATAAACAGGATGTTCAAGGAAACGAGAATGAATTTACATGTTATACTCTGTAAGTCCAAACAAGCAAATCCCACAAAACCCCCTGGAGAACTTCAGCGAAGAGTGCTGATAAGTATTTACGCTTAATCTCCAAGGAATGAGCCGTAATCTTGGCACTCTGTGGGAAGTAAACAGAAAAGGAGCCCAGTTCTGTGTCCTGACCTGGAAGCGCTCCAGATCTTGGGTGGGTTTTTTTTCATGTGACAGTTCCCCAAACAGCTGCTGCCATTTCAGTTCTCACAGGTAATGACTCACCTGCTTACAAGTACCATTTCTCAGCCCGGAGGTTAGGGTATCCCTCACAGCCTGTATTGTTTTTTCTAAGAACTTAGTTAAACCACTTTGCATAAATTTCTCCCATTTTTAAAGACTGCTGGTAAGACTCATCAACAGTTTACAGCAAAGGAAGAAGGGAAAAGAGACACAAAGTGATGAGATATAAAGAAAATTTGCAGTAGTTGATTTCAGAGCTTGAACCTAATTGCTTAAAATGATCTCCATGTAGAGATGTCTAATAGTTCAATCATGCCTTATTCCTGATTTTGTGATAAGAATCAATTTGTCCTCAGGTTTTTCAACAGTTATCTAATTGGGGCTGAAATATCGACCATCTCTTTCCCTGTGCTTCCAGAGGTTCAGGAGTAAAATGTGAAAATTTAATTTTAATAGAATAAAAGTATTTCTGTGTGCCTGCATGTTATTTGCATACACAGAAGTTTTTGTTTCCTAAAACTTAGTATGTAGCTTTTAATTTTTTTTTCCTTCTTTTTTTTCTTTTTTTTATTAATTCTATAAAGCAGATGATGCAGCTGTATCAAACAGTAAAAGCAGATCATGGGGTGGTTAAATACAGAAAGATTCATGCATGTCTTAATAGATAAATGTATATCTGGAGACCAAATTATTTTTTTATTATTATTTTCTGTAATGTTTTCATACAGAAGAAGGGGCTCTCCTCTCTGATTAAACCCTTGGCATCAAACAGATTTAAATACAGATTTATTTTTTTCCCCATCCTGTTTTAATGAACCATGCTTCATCTTTCCCAAAGGGTCTGCAAAATGCCTTACAACCAGTTTTGATTATTTCCTTATTAAAATGTATGTCTATTTTTGAATAATATTTATAATGTTTTCCTCTATGTATGCTTCAGAACTATTTTCTGTGACCCATGGCGCCAGCCTGAAAGTAAAAAATGCAGCTATCAAATAGCGCTCCAGCAAGACAGTCATGCCCTGATGTCCAATCATAAGTGTCTTGAATTCTGAAAAAGTAAAAAATAAGATGTAAACTGTAGGTCTGCATTTTTTTTTTTCCAGACTGCTGTAATACAGCACTTGACTATTTAGTGTGCTATCTGTTTGGCCTCGATGAAATTAAAAATGACTCAAATTATTTCTGCCAGGAAAGTCAAAAAGGCAAGTGATTTTTTTAATGCTGGTTTTTCTTTGCTGCATTTTGCACTCCTATTTTTGTGAGCTAAGTAGATAGACTCTATCTAATAATGCCTGTAAGTATGAAAAAACTAGACCACAAAGTATTTTAAAATGCGTGATTTTGAGAGCAGCTCCTCACGCTGTGTTTGATGGGTACACTGCAGCTCCTGGCTGCGAGCAGGCGGCTCCAGCCAGGGCTGATGCACAGGCAGAGGAAGAAATAACCCTTTCTTTCGGTCCGACAGCGCTTGATGTCAGAGGACACCCCTAAGTCCCTAACTTGTTGTGTGAAATGCTGCCCAAAGACTGGTCCTCTGCTCCTCCCAGGGCGTATGCTGCCAGCTTGAAATCTCTCCACAGCAAAATGAGAAAGAATCTGTTTTGAATGAAGTTTCTGTTAAAGTTAATGGCCAGATACGATTTTCTGATACAAACTCTGCTTTTGCTTTATGCCTAATGAAGGAAAGAATTTAGCTTTCCCAAGTCTTACCTTAAATAACGTGCACACATCTATATATATCTAAGTAGATCTATATATGTAGATTATATGTATACGAGATGAAGACATGATTGGAATTATATAAGTTATGGTTTTAATGGCTCCCTAAGGAATATCTTTTTTTCTTGTTCTTTTTTTTTTTTTTCTTTCCAAATTTAAATAAGCATATTTCAGGTTGGCTTAAAATAAATCAGGCATGCCATATGTCTTAAAATATTGTGAAGACAAATAATATCCAGAATTCTTCCTTTTATAACTCTTACTGTGTCCTAGAGTTTTTGTTCATACTTTTCACTGGCAATGACATATAATAGACTTTCTACATATTTTTAGAACTTTTGAGATGGTTGACACACTTTATCAGTAAGCAGGCCATTTTCAGACATTCAATTTGCAATGGGGTATATTTGGTTACAGTTTACAACTTGTGTAAAGGAAATCCAGGTTTTACTCTGCATATTTCCTTGTAACCTGGGCATGAATTTTCCATTACAGTTGCATCGCATACTGCTTTTCATGATGCATAAGCATAAGTTAGAGACTCCTTATCAAGAATATCCTGTTATTCCTCTCTCTTAATGGAATTTTTTGATCCTTTTCTTGGTAATCTGGCATGAAGAGGGAACAGATTTATCAGAGCAGCTCCTCTGCTAAATTAAGCTCTTAGACATTTAACACTTTGTGAACTAACATAACTTGGTTTCTTGACAAACTTTTGTCCCTTCTAAGTCATATTTCACTTACAAAGTATGATCCTGTTGCAAAACTGCTTCCTGGGTCCTGTCCCTAGTCAGCATCTGAATATTTGCCTGGTTCCAGGTTACTAGCTTTCACCTAATGAGTCTGGAAAATGCAACTGATACAACTCCTTTGAATCCAAACTACTAATAAGGCAAAGCAATTAAGTGTTTCACTCAATTTCAGCTGCAATTAATGATGGCAGCACGCCTTCAGTGAGATCCACATGAATGAGGCCTCAGAGTTACAAGAAACACCCACGAAATCAGCAGGGTTGCACGCAGAGGTCTGCTTTGTGTATTGCATTTTGATATCAGCCCTATTTTTTTCTCCTGCTATATGTAAAAAATACCCAGTGTATTTCTAGGAAAAATACAAACACAACAAAGTCTTTATGTCCTGAAACACTGCACACCACGCATCAACCTACAGCAAAATAATTGCTCAGAAATACAATTTTGAAAAAATGGGACTTGTATTTGAAATTTAAATGTATCCTTCCTTGGCTATTGAGGCACAGGCAAGATGATAGCCAAGGTTTCTGATTTTCCTGAAAGGGTGGGGGGGAGAAGATTCAAAAGCTTCTCTAAATGCATTATGTGGGAACTGATTTCAAAATAAAATTTATAGGAACTATACAAGTTGTTTCTCCATTGGGAATCTGCAGAGCATTTCATTAGAAATGAAAGGTTATGGGCATGCCAGCATTCTCACAATTGACCTTTTACTAGATGACTTTCTAAAGTAGTGCTGAATGCCTCTAAGGATGCAAATGTATTTTCTTCAAAACACAGCAACTCTGAACCTTGCATGAAAGCAGTCTAATTTAGAGAATTACAGGACTGTTGAGTTCAATCTACTGCATTGAAGAACTCGATATATGTTTCTCTGTAAAAAGTAGTTTACCTTTTCTAATTCTGACACGGCTTTTTTCATCCTTAGCTTTGCCCTTTACATCAATAGCGTTCCTCTTTCTTACTTTAACTTCTCAGCATGGGTTAAGGGGACTGAAGCTGAGAAAGCAAGAGAAGTTTTCATAAAACATCTGCTTTTGGTATGGATTGCTGGTTTGCGTTATAGATGATGCCTTAGCGGGTAAGACTCCAGCTGGTCTCTTGTTCCTCAGGAAAGAGGAATTAAGAATAAAAGGTTTCTGCAAAGTTGCTATCTGTCCATATATTGACACCCCAGGATTTGTTAATGCTTTCAGAGAACACCACCTTATTTTTTAGGTAAGCATTGAAAGTGTTTAATGAGCAACAGTGTAACTTCCTCTTTGGGGCTGAGAGAAGTCGGGTGAGGACTTCATGTTTTTCCATGGATGCTGACACTTAGAGGTACTGGGAGGGAACATGAGAAAAAAGGATAAAAGTTCTAATCTTTTCTCCATTTCTTGACTGAAACTGTTCCACTTAAAGAAAACACATTAAATATTTATTGTGTGGATAAAAAAAAAAAAACAAACCCAAACAAACAAACTTTGAGCCTTTGCAGCTTAGAGGAAATAGATATCCACAGGTCCTGGCTAAACCTCTTCGTTACTGAATTTCTAATACTACATGGATGGGCCTCCCATGAGCTCAGAGTTTCAAGTACATTCATAAAAGGCAGGAGTTTCTGAATGAATCTGAGTGTCAACACAATGCTTACTTTAGGCTTTACAGAATCTTAAATATTAGATCAAACCAAACACTAAAAATTACTCCTTAAAACATTTTTGTCCAATAATCATAAACTTCATTTATTCATTTAACTTTGTTTATTTTATAGAGGTTTTGTAAGAGTTAATTATTTAAAAAGCCATAGATTTACTTTATGAATGACCTCATTTTGTCTCCAACATGTATACAAATGTATATTAGACCTTGGCAATGGTGCATTCTTGTTTTTGCAGCAAGAGTACTGACATGACATTTGGAAACATAACATGTCTCTTCTATGAAGTGAGCCCTTAAAAAAAAAGAAAAAAGCCAATAGGCCAATCAATATCTAATGTTTATTTTATAATTGAAGAATACTGAATGTATCAAAATGTGTAAACATCTATACTCATTTAGATTTGTCTTCAACAATGCTCATTATAAAATGATAAACAGTATTAATTACGATAAAACATTATGAACTTACTGGACAGAAAACAGTCCAATTGGCAAAACTCTGATTATATTTAATGAAGGAAGTCTAATGCTTTACTATGTAGCCTTGAATAACTACTGCCTGGCCTTTGAAAAGTTATTTTAGGAAAGAATTCAAGTCTGTCACATTAAACTTGCAATCTGGGCTTAGACATGTCACTTGTTTCTTAAAATGTTTCTAAAATAAGAATTTTTTTTCTCATCTTGAACTTAGATCTTTTCTACTTTTTGTTTTAATTTTGTTGTAAGAATTGGTGTGGGGAAAAACAAGCCAAAACATTATATTTTCTGTAGACTTTCTTGGGAAATATTTTTAATATGAATTTCATGAATCTTTGATTTACCATTAGTTTTATAATTTTTGAAGGCATTGGATATCTAGGAATGATAGCAGTTCTTGTTCAAGTGTTATGCCTAAATTAGGTGTTTATTCAATGGCTGAAAATTAATTTCCCAAGACTCTGGAAAACTTTGTCCATTTAAAGATTACACTTTACAGAGACCTAACTGGGAGTGCACCACAAGTTCTTTCAAAACATCTAATCTTTGTGTTTGTTTATGATCTGATACGCTTGGTTCAGTGACTGCTGTATTGGCCCAATTTATTTAATTTAGTAAATTACGTAGCCGTTCAACATGATTTAGTTTAATATCGATATGCTCTTTGGATGGTATGTTTCATTCAATGCGTGATGTATTTGATACAGCAGGTACAGTGATTTTGATTCAATATATTAAGTATCTGATTAGATAGGTTATGTATCTGATTTGGAATATAGCTGATTTAATAGACTGTGCTTTTAGTTCTATGTAAGCTGCAGTAAATTCTCAATTTATTTAATTCAGTATGTGATATATTGGCAATATATGTAGTTGTAGTTAATGCATTTATGGGAGTATGTAATTCATCTGCAATATTTCTGAATTTTGAATAAGCTATATCTCATATATATCCTCAGAGGCTAGAAGGCAACTTTAAAGTCATGGTACTTAAAAGTATTGAGCAAGCTCATTTGTGGCGAATATCCAGATCATGGTTTATAAATGTTGCTGTTTGTGAAGCATCTTGAATTCCAAATGGCCTTCACAGTGCCACAGCACTATACTTCAGATTGCATGTTCCAAAATTATTGTCTATATAAAAATAATCTATTAGAGATACTTGACAGCAGTACCATAGCCTTCTTGGAAGACATACTTGCAATGCTTTTTTCTAACCCTAAGAAAATACAGTATAGACAATAAACCAAATAAAACTCCGAATATCCAGGTAAAGATCTAGCCATACTACTTGCTGGGGGTCTATAGTTCTGCTGTCTGAATTCTGAAAATGTATGATACAAGTCAGAATCTTCATATGGTTTATAAGTTAAGGCCTAAATTAACATTCGATCTCTTCATAGTCTGTAGAAAGTCAAACAAAAGACATTTCAGATTTCACAGCTCTAATATTGACATCTATTTTACAGATGGTAACAAAAAAAATATCAAAACAAAGCAAATCATCCGAAAGCCCTGTTAAAAACATTATACTTGTAAAGAAATATTTATGCTTCCAAGAAAAGTCTTTGCTTCTCAGAGCAGTTGATCTGTTAATTATATACAAAATCAAATATTTAATAGAAGAGCCAACTAGAAAAAGCTAAGATAATTTCATTAAGAATTCAACCCTTAAGTTATGGAAAGAGGAAGGAAAAAGATCTGAAACCTGATGAGAGAGTAAGACAAGAATACAGTATGTGGTGCTAAACTTGCATCATCTCATAGATTCCATCCTGTGTATCTGCCAGGGCGATTTCTGGAATTCTTTTCTTAATTGCTTGATTTTTACAATGAGTATTTATTATTTGGTATTTAAACAGCCAGATTGAGACAAATCGTAATAGTATTTTTCCATAAAGAAGAAATGCATATATTTTTCACTATTATAATAATATTCAATCAGATCTGAAGGTGGAAAATGATGTATATGATTGTTATTTGTTCAATGAAATTTAAACAAATCCTAAAGAGAACGGAAGAAAATCATTACAGTCACTCAAAACCAGAATTCCATATTTCCTTTTCATTTCCCCAAATACTGAATTATTTACTTGTTAAAAAATATTTTGTCGTTTACTGTGTAAAGAAAAAGAACACTTCCAATCTCACAGGTTGTTTGTCAATTAGGAGGAAATATTTCATCTGTTAAAGATTTGACCTGCTTTCTCCCTTGAAAAAATTTGGTCCCCCTTTGTCACTTGCTGTGCATTGCACTGCATGCCGCCTTAACGTAACTTATGAAAGCAGGAAAAGTGATTCTACGTTTTAAAATGTGAAAGATACCTACCTATGCCTCAGTTCGGTTGATAGGATTCTGAAGCAGATTTAGTGTGTCAAGTATGTGAATTTACCTCCATCTACATTTCATGCCAAGCTAGAAAAAACAGATAGCTAACTGTCGGTGGTGTTTTCAAATACAGCATAAAATTAACTCTATTCCACAACTAATTGATGCATTCTAAACTGAACAGTGACAGATGAACACTACTTTCCACTTTGGAGTGTGATGAAATTCTTAAATGTTCGTAATAAAAAAAGTGTAAAACAGTTTAGATCTTGGGTGGCTGGTAGTGAAGAGATTTAATACGAACTAGTGCTTTTTTTTTTTTTTTAAAAAAAAAGGGTAGAGGGAAATAGGAGAGAAAACAAAATATGAATCCTGGAAACTAATGGTAAAAAAAGTCTAGAATCTCCCGGATTGCTTCATCCGCAGTAGCTGGATTGTTGCAATAAAATGTTTCATCCTAACTTTTTCATTCAAAATTAACAAAATTTCACTTTAATGGAACTATAATTTAAGAGTCTGCTTGCTTGGCCCATATTTCTGTGTATGTGCTCACCACCCATCAGTGGGACAGTTGGATATAGGTATTGATTCCTGACCTGTCTGAATCGTACCATGCTGCTTCCCACATTGCATACAATGTTTTAACAGCATCCTAGTTCACAGCGCACTTTTCCCAAGCGTGCATGTACATAGCTGAAAAAAAGAGCTGCTGAGAATTTTCACTTATCATGAAATGTTTAAATTGTCCCCGCTGTCCTCCATGTATTTCTGTAGAGTAGAAAGCGAAAGACACAGGAAAGGTACCTTTAACATAAGTACTTTAGGTAATCCAAATTTTGTGAGTCAGCCTCGAGGGACCCATGACTGCTGATGCAATTTAACTTAATGTTAAAACTAATCTAAAGATAGGTCTACTGTAAGAACTTGCCAGCATGGCAGTGTCAGAGATCTGATGAGTTATCTCTGACCAATACAGAGCTGGTGGCATAAGTTAAATTCAGATGTAGTTAAAGATGACAACTAAAGAACATAGACTGACTTTCTCTGGCAAGATTTTACATCCTCCAGGAGAACTAGAATAACTATTTATAAAATAGTAATTCTGCTGATAGATGTTAGCCCCATAGGAAGGGTGGCAGTTCTCTCACCTAGCAGTTGACATCCAAAAATTGCTGTCCAATTCTGAGATACTTGCCCAAGATCCTGTTATTTAGCATCAACAGGGAGAAATAGGCATCATAATGATTTAGTTCTACATATGTTTGAGGGATATTTGGGATAATTAACTATTAAACCTTTACCTTACATGAGAAGAAATTAATTGTGGTAACATTTTGCTGACAGTGCATTTCGTGATTGAAGTATTGATAACTAGTTACAAATGTAGACAAGGCCTAATTTGAATCCAGCATAGAATGAGTGACATTTTTATTGTCATATATCATCCCAATGTAATCAATTTTGTACTCTGAGGATTTTATTATGAAGATTGAAACAAGCTTTGTTTAGCGTTTCAGTTGAGAATAACTTCCATCATAGGTACAGTGCTTTAAATTCCTTCAGGTTCTAAGAATTTTTGCAAACACCTCAGCAGTAAGTCAGTCTATTGTTGTATAGATTTGCACAGGATTCTGGAAGGGATTTTTTTTCCTGTGTTTTTGCAAATAAAACTAATTTGCATTTCATTCTTACTTGCATTGTAAAACCATACTGCCTCCACTGTTCATTGCTAGAAATTTGAGTAAGATGGTATCTTATGACTGGATAGATTCTGTTGGAATGCAAAACCAATAACTTTTTGTTACTGTTCATATCATTATCAGGTAGTGGTTATTTCCTTATCTGAATCAAATTTAAGATACTGAAAGATGCATGTTGGAGATAAATAAGCAAAATTCAGATGTCACGTAATAATTATGTAAATATATCATGTCCAGTTTGGATTTATTTTGTTTTAAATATACCTTAGCCATTTTCTCACGACAGATAATTTGAGAACTCCAAGCTTTTAATAATTTCATTAACAGAAATATCTGAAGTTCAATTCAGTTTAAATAATGCATTTGTTGAACTAAAATGTACTTGTAGTTGTTTCTGCTTTATATCTTAGCCTCTAATATGAAGCCTATTTAAACTCTATCCAAAATCCCAGAAGTTCCTCTCTCATTAGCCTGTTGGTTCACTTACTTTTTTCAACAGCCACCCTGAAATTTCACACAAACCTCCATATTACAAGAAATCCAACACCATCTCTTGAAGATTTAGAAAAGTCTGAAGTGGATTCTACATACCTATTCAAATTCCACATACCCGTTCAAATAAACGGTAAATTAGTAGGTTTCAAAGTATTACCAGAGTGTTCTTAAAATTATAATCAGCTGAACTCAGAATTCTGTCAACTAGTTTTATTTTAAGAGTCTGGCAAATTAAGCAAGCATATTTCGTTAGTATTTTTTCAAAGTTATGTGATGCTATATTTCAACAATGGCGTAGATACAGATTTTAGTTATTACCTGCCATCAGTAATGACAGTGCTTAATGTTTAGCCTCTCCAGGCTCTGATCCCTTCTGACTTTGTAGAGCTATGGATATAATGTCATTGAAAATCCAAGTACTTATATAGATGACTGCAATTAATGTTAAAGGGAATTGGAGATTTATACTTGCCACTGCCATTATCACTAATGGAAATTTCACATGTAAATTGCCATGCATGGAAATAATATGCTTCTTAGTACACTTTATCTAAAAGTCATCTGTGCAAGCAGTCAATTTAAATCATAAATTCAGTCCTCTTACACCATGGCAAATATTTCTTTTTAAAAAATCAGGTTACTGATTTTAATGTTAAGAATTGTCTTTATGCTATTTAAATTATTGAAAATTAAAGGCTAGTGTATGTCTGGCTGTGACACGCAGCTTCCATTGATTTCTTGAGATCACAGGCAAATGCAACGTTAAACACAACATTGAGAACTCACAACTCTACCACAGCTTCTTTGGTGTACTTGCCTACAGAAAACTGGTTTCCTGTGAGTGGGAGGTATCAAGAATGGCTGGGCGTCAAAAGATAATTACTAGTCCCTTGGCACCAAAATGAGCCCTTGAAGTGGTATATGTCTAGGGAATCTCTGCAAGCTCTTCATGAGGAAAAAGTCGCACCTATTGATTTGACAGTATGAGGCAGTAAAATCTTTCCGAAGGACATTATCCTCTTTCCTCTGGAATTAACGTAGGCAATAAAAGGTAAAGAAATCAGATTATAATGTGCAATGCTCTCTACTGTCTGGGAAAAATTCAAATGTCCTCTCAGCTGTGAAGAGTACGCAATCCCATGATGACAGGGATATAAGTTGGATCACCCAACTCTCACCATATGGGAGTGTAGGTCACCTGATGTAGGCTATTGCTTTGTCACAGTTGCTTTGACAAGATGAAAAAGATGTTAGTGTATGTACACAGTGCAAAAGGTCATCTGAGATACAGATGTGGTTTGCCATGGCAATGTAAAAGGAGAATGAAATAGTTTAAGACATCAAGTCCAAGTCTGCCAAATTGCAGTCCAGGGATGACTGAAGTGATCAAAAAGCAAACTAAGCCAACACTGCATGCAAGAGCTGTCTTAAGCTACTTGCACTGATAAACTTAAGACTGCACTTAACGTGGCTATCAAAATTATTATAGACATAGCTATTGAGAAGAAAGAGCAAGGAGAATGAACTTGAGAGCCAGGTGTCTGGAAGGTTTTAAAAGGAAGGATGCAATATTAATGGAGAGTCCTGGTTTGCAGTCTTCCTCCCGGAACCTTTCCAGTGTTTTATGCAATGCTGGCTTACCATCAGAAACAGTCCTTGTAGTCCTGTCTGGAATTTGGGTTCCTGCAGGGCAAATGCCCTGCTGACTATAATATATTATCTGCCTTTTTGTTTCCTTTCTGCACAGTGAAAGCACTTCACTGAGGCAGCGCATAGCCTAGATCGGTGCAATGGTGTGTGAGTTGGAACAGGCTAAGTCTGACAACCAACATTGTCTTGAGGTTATTGTATTAAAAAAGGATACTATTTAATGTTATTCTTTGATCAGTTCCTGTTTTCTCAAAGGTAGATGTAGAAATCAAAGTTAAGAAGCAAAGTGTGGCTGTGAGTCTCAGATGTGTTTACAACTTGTCGTAGAGTTGCACTGTTGCTGTGCAGAGATGTAATTGTACTAGAGCTGAAGGGACCAGGGGAAGTAGTATTCTGCATCTGGTGTAGTTACCTCAGACATGTGAGGCTTCTTACTTATTGTTATCGGTATTAGAAAACAATTTCCACTGAATAAAATTTATGCAATATAATTATTTGTAATCTTATAAGGAAAAAATTGTGGAAGTATTTTACATATTTTCTATGATGTTATTTGGGTTTTTTAAATTCTATTGCATTTCTTCACATCAACTGAACATTCTAGGTAACTTTCTAGATTATTTTTTTTAAAGAATAGACTCTAAACAGCAAAGATCATCTACTTTTATTGTTGTCTTTCTTCTAGACTTTGACAATTATCCTAACTTTTATACCTGCACCATATAAAACATTTTTCTTCTTAATACAGCTTCCTAAGACAAAAAGACATATATGACCCTTGCATCCCTGTCCCCAGTACCATCTTAGCCCCTAAACTAATTCCGGTCAGACTTGACAGGGAGTGGACATTTCAAAGATATTTAAGGTCCTGTACGTTCCATACAGTAAGAGCTTCAGGGAGTGGCTGCAACCTAAAAATCAGTTGTTATCTGGACCTCAGAAAATCCATGCAGGAAAAGTCCCATATATGCTGCAAAATTACTTCTAAAAAACCCAACCTCAGTCAAAGTTTGTAACTGTAAAATATATACCTATAGAAAAGCTGTCAGTTAATTACAAGGTCCATGTAAGAATTTCTTTGGATTTTAGTGGCATTACCTCTTCAGAACTGACTACTTACTCATGTTATACCATAGGAAAGAAGAGCACAGTTAATCTTTTCTACGTTTGTATGTTGCTGTTCTTTGATTCTGTCATTTCCCCACTTCTCTCTCTGGAGTTCGTCTCGCTTCTGATTGCCTCTTGCACTTCCACTGCAGGACAGTGTTTGAAAGCATGAATGAGCTGCTTTTGAATGTATTTAAACAGCTTTATAATTCTGCATAGCAAAACTGTACAACTATATGTAATTACTTTTATAGTTTTCTTTAGTTTTCTCCATCTCTAAATGTCATAGATAAGCATTTTAAATTTTTTGTTCTGACCATGATTCTTATTTTACATGTGACTGATTTTAGTGCCTCATTTCTCCTATGTTCCTGCAATGGTGAGGTTTGTGATTTGCGATTTTTTTTTCTTCCTTATTTTATTGGGGATTTCATAGACTGCAGTTTGCTTTGATTTCATTATACAGTAGCACACATCACTTCAAAATGTAAATGACTACAAGAGTCTAAACTAAATGTTCATTGAATTTCTAAGGCTAAAATTAGGATATTAAGAACCAAGTATTAAAGGACACATTTTTAGTATTTCAGTATAGTATAAACAAAACCTGATACATTTTCCTGTGCTAAAGTGCTGTAAGTAAAACCGAACAGAGATAGTGGGTTTTACTTCATTTGTTAAGTGCTTTTATGAAGACATTATCTTTTATCTACGTTGGATGTATTATCTAATGAGCTCAAATCAGACCTCCTAGGTTTAAGTAATTCCATAATGGAATTAATTCCATAATTCCATAATGGAATTAGACATACCCATACTCTTTTCCTTCCTGCTTTTTAGGATTTTGTGCCTTTGGATGTTCAGAAACTGCTTAAGATACTAACACTCCCAATGTACCAGGAGTAGATGATATAGGTAATGGCTGTGTACCTGCTCCAGGTCAACATGCTGAGAGCAGTAGTAAAGTAAAACATTCCAGTCAAGTTATTCTGATTCCTAATAATATAACAATCATGTTTTCTTGATTTACATAATGCAAAATTCTCTGTTTTAACTTTGCTTTCGTTAGTCAGAAATTCAATTGCTTTTTTAATATCATGTTTTACATAACTCTTACATTGGCATAGACTTTTTAAAATATCTCACTCATAAAATAGTTAGATAAGGCTATACTCCTAGTAAAGTTCCTTTAAAATAAAAAATGCTATTGCAATTTCACTGTTTGTTAACTATTCCCAAGTCTTACTACCATGAAGAGCTTCTACTTTATCTCCATAGCAAAATATGAAAGGTGCTTTTTATTTCTCTTTGTTTGTCCTAATTAGTTTTTCTATCTTTCTATTTAGCAAAACATATGAAGAAATTACACCTTTCTACCCAGATTTGTTTTAGCCTAGTGAAACAATTTAGTTAGGCAAATGGTATCTTCAAAGATAGTTATCATCAGCTGATAATTTCAACTTTTTAATTTATTCTAAGTGTTTCATATGCAATCTTCCTGGATGCTTTATGATGAAGCTTTGGGATTTTTGAAGACAATGATAGTGTACTAAATTACTACTTAAAAGTTATGGAGATACATTTTTAGTTTATAAATCTAACCTTTCTTCTAGTCTCATGTGTTGAAGGTACAGTGAAAGAACATAAACCTCATATGATGATGATGAAAGCAAGAAATAAGAAAACGTAAAATGCCATGGATTGCATTCTTAAATCTCTCCTGTTGTCAAAATCTGAGAGATTAACTACTGCGAGATTAACTAACTGAGAGAAAAACAACTTTGTTAACTCAATTTCCTTCTCAGGGAAAAATATCTATATAATAGGTTTTGACTTTCTTTGTTTTACACTGCTCTGAATCCCACTTCCTGTCCATTGTATCAAAGGTTATGTTGAAAATGAAAGAAGTAATTTTTTTCTTTTCCTGGGACAGAAAGATATCCTTTAGTGTGTCCTGTGCATTTCCGTAGCAACATGCATTTATTTTGACAGCAAAACTTCTCTTTCAAGTGTAGAAGAGAACAGATGACTGAATACAACAAAAATCTTTCAGTAAGGGAAGCCATTTGGAATTTTGGAGACCCAAAGTGTTTCTTGCCCAATGGACTTAGCTTTTATTGAGGACAGTCATAAATAACTTTAAAATATTCCAGTGTGATAGGATAGAGCTGCAGATTAGGTCATTATGGAATTATAGTTCCCTTGCTTAATGATTTTACAAAATTGCCTGGCAATCCAACAAAGAGAAGGAGCACAACGTGGTGAATGCAGGCTAATTAAACCAATAATTGCTTCTTGTTGTGTTCCCAGATAATGTGCCCCTGATAATTTTAAATGAAGTCTTGAAGCTGACTTCTTGAATGAAATGCTGTGCTAGTTAAAGCTTCACTAACTCTCCGTGTGCTTAGAAACTGGCCTACTTCTCAAGGTCCCTTGCATTGCTCAGACAAATATTGCCATGGCATGCAAAGAGGACAGGAATAACTTTCCTGTATGTCAGGTAATGGGGCCCTGAATTTCTGTGTTTTCCCGCTTTGCAATATTGTGACTAGATCATCTGATTTCCCTGAACAATTCTGAAATTAGAGGCTGCAAATTGAGTCTTTGATGTTCAACGTTCTGCTTCCCTATTTTTTAAGACTTAGGAAAAGATGCAAACTTCTGTGTATCTCAGGAATGCTCATGTAAATCTAGAGTAACTCCATCGAGATTTATGAGGATTTTTTTGAGTTATATCTGTGTCAAATGCAACCATGTGACTGTTGACTGGCAGCTATGTTTAGAACTTGGGAAATATTTCATGAAGTCCCCAAGAATTTCAAGGTGATCTTCAAAGAGATATGAGGAATAAATTGGAAACTTTTAATGTTGAATTTAGAGGAAGAGTCTTTATTTAGAGGAAGAGTCTTTGTCAGTTTATGAGGTAAAAGGACTTCTTCAGATGAGTTGTAAGTATGAACTCTGCTACAATATATATGCTCATCATGCTATCTCACCTCTGCTAATAAATGCATATTATTTGCATTTGTTAAACACTATGTATTTTAGGTCACATATAGTCTGACAGAACACCTGTTTTAACATGATTTGCAGTTTTATGAAACCCTAGAAATGAAGGATCTACTCCTTTATCTCAATATTATTTGATATTATATAATCTTGGGTAAATACGTTTCTTTTCTCCATTGGGGCTTAAGGATTTTTACTAAAATATTGGACTGCAGTTTGATATGTTTCCAGATTTATTTTTTTTTTGTTCCAAATTATCCTTCCATTACCTGAGTGGAATGACATAAAGGAAAGAACAGGTAGGTTTTTAAAAGGGTTGCTGAACCATTATCATCAGGACCTTAAAAGTTAGAGTATCTATTACTGCTTTAGGAACTGTGAATTTATTCTATCTCAGTATAAGATGAAGGTGTGATGTATTAGACTAATCTGAGAAATGTAATGCATGTTTTTGGATGTATGATTGCATTATAAGTATTACCCAAAATTATTTCTTTAGGAAACTAAACATACATAAAAACATAGATGTAATTTTGTTTATTTTCTAAGTACTGAGAACCTATTTAAAATCACAGCTTCTGGAATTATGAAGAGAGGCAGAGTTGTCAGTCATTACTGGTACCTACCATATCAGAGAATGCACATATGATGTGTCCTCTGCAATCTGCTGTAATAGCCTAAAAACAAAAAACAGAGTCTGTTAGATCACATGAGCTAAAATTCCCATTGGTATTCACAAAATTGTGGAAGTATAATCTGGCAGCAGATCTTGCCAATAGTCACTTTTGTATTATTTCTTACAGTAAATGCTCATGATTGAAATCTGTAACTACGGAGTTCACAAAATGCCTCCCAGAATTTGTAGTCTTGTAAATTGATTCACTTAGGAACTGCGAAACTGCATTTTTTGTTGGCTTTTTAATGAGAGATAGGTCCAATATATCTTAGTTGGCAGCAACTGGGCAATGAAAAGCAATATTGCTAGTGAAGGTTTTATTTCTATTTGCTCTATGTCTTGTTAAGCTTTACTGATATAAAACCATCTGTTTAAAAAGCTGTAAAAAATAGACTGCCAACACACATAAAAGCTAAGCACAACAAAATAGTCTTAATATCTACTGGCTGACAATTCAGTGCAATGTAAAAATGCCTGAAGACGGAGGGAGGAATGGAGAGGCAGACAATTAGTTATGTAGAGCCAAACCTTAGTTTCCAAGTAAATGGCTGCACTATTTAAGATTGATAGTAATCACTTCCTGTTTCTTTAGTGAATATTTATTTGCACTCTGATAATACCTTCTTATCTTAAATTGTCTTGAAATAGCTTCAAGTATTACATACAAGTATATTTTTTAGCTGCTTTGGACTATATGTGACCTAAGTATAACACAAGCCAGAATTAATTTAACCTGATAATATGAATGTTGTGAGGAGGTACGTGTAAGAGCAATAATGCCATTCATACCAGGACTCTGAAAAGCTCAGGGTTATATTGGGTGAACCATTAAGTAGCTGACCATTGCCATTATCTCAGAAACAAGCTGAAAAAATTATCTAATGTCCCCAAATTTGTCAATAAAAAGATGTTCCAATGTGTTTGTGTCCAGTATGTTTTGAACTAATATTGGCAAAACTAATGAGGTACTTTGAAATTATACGCATTACTTTATGTGAATACTTTATTTAAATCTCTCATTGAAAAATGAAAAATTATTGGGAAAATTTTTCATAAGACCTAGTTATGTTTCCGAAAATGAGAAATAGATAAGGAAGTGTTGCATTATAACTGCAAGATCTTAATGACCAATGCGTTTTAATCATGCAACAATTCTATAAAGCTAATATGGAATTGTGCATAGTCATTGGCTTTTTCCTATGCGGATTCTAGGTAAATATACTAAAGAAATTCTTTCCACATGAAAAGATGATGTGCTAATCAACTGAATTATTCACAGTGATTCTTAAATCATAGGCTAATGTATAAGCAATAAATATCCTGAAATAGTACAAATCTAGATATAGCTCTCTTCACTGTGAGCTCACCAACATGTAATATATAACTTTTTTGAGATTAGGGCAAAATATGCATTCAAATTATTCATAAATGTTACGCTATATTATTTTGCATAAAATATTATCTGTCAGGTCATATATGGTCTATAACTAAAATACTCAGAACACTTGGATACAAAATTGTATGACAAAGTATAGACACTTTTTATCCATAAAATCAACACTTGATCAATAATGACAAATTGTTAAATAGGCCTTTATTTGTTGTCCCCAAGCATCACAGTTCCACTGCTGTTGGTTAAAAGAAGACAGGATACCAACTAAGAGAGGAAACAGAGAAGCAGTAAAATAAAAGAAGCAAAATCATGATCAGAATCACTGTCAGAAAACGCAGAAAAATCACTGTCAAACCTAGATCTTATGAGGTGAGAAATTTTAATTTTGATTGATACTCGTGATTAAAAGAGTTTAAAGTTAAGAAAAGTTAGCCCATAAAGCATATATTTTCAATGCACTAAGTGATCTGTGAGCAAGAATATAACAGCAAAAATAATGTATAAACACTGGCAGGAAATGAAAATATGCCTGAACACAGCTTTGAGGTATAATTATTAGAGTATTGTATCTACTTGTGTCCATACATCATGAAGCAACAGAAATTTTCAGATGAGAAGAGCTACATGAATGATTCAGTCTGGGAAATATGTTTTGCACTAAAAAGATTGATCTATTTCATTTTTCTGAGAGAAAATGAAGTGACTTGACAGCCTATAACTACCTTTCTCAGACTTCTGACAGTAGCTTTCTTATTATTCACATAGAAAAGACAGAATGAGATCTGGAGTCAGACTAAAAATAAAGTGACAAAAGTTGAGGTAATTAAGCATTAAACATTTAGATGCTTATTTTATAGGCAACAGGATTTAAAGATTTGTATGACTCTCTATGGATACAGACCTTAATCATGTGTTTAATTTTAACTTTGAAGGGTATGGATTTTAAATACCTATACTTAAAATGTTTAATAGTGGATTTAACACCTTTAAAATGTAGCTTAGTGATTTTTTTTTTTTACTCATTCCACTTACATAGTATTTCTTTTAAAAAATTACACTCTTAAAATCTGTGGATATACATGCTTGCATTTTAGTGAGACTTTAATATTTATTTGTATTTATTTTTAATGGCTAAGTAGCAGATGGTTAGACTTAAAGCACCATTCCCCTGGGTATTTAAAATCGGCAAAGATATGAGAAGAAATGAAAGGGAGAAGAGCAAAACAGATGTTGTGAAGCTGCTGCTGATGGCGAGACATCGGAGGATGAGCAGATGTCTTCCAACTTCACCAATCAGTTCTGCAAAGGTGTTGACCACTTGTGAGGGATTATACGATGGCATTTGTTTCTCTGAACATGGATGAAATACTTGTCTAGGCTTTGAATGTAAATTGAAAGGAAATGGACTAACTGGCCCTCTTTCATTCAATCTTGAAACTACATTAAAAAGATTGCCACCTGTACTTCCAAATATTGTTCATATTTATAAACAAAACTTCTCGCCCGTGTCTTTGGAAATCGTTTCTTCTCAAAACTGCCAGCAATACTTTGGACTTTTAAGTGTATGTTTAACCATACCATAACTGATAAATAGCACGTAATAGCAATTACATATGACGTATCTAACATACGAGACGAGTGAGAAAAGATTGATTGATAGGTAACACAGCTTAATGTGTTGGCTGTTACGAATTCATACTTAGGATATGACTGTATTGTTAGGATCAGACAGTTGCTTATTTATATCACATGTATGTTAGGTGGTATGTAAGCCAAATCTGGAAGTTACTTAAATAATTTAGTATAATCAATTATGCCAAGACTTCAGTGGACTTTTCAGCATGGGCAGAGTCTTGTGTTACTGCAGCTATGCAGCTTCAGGACAGCATATGACCTCTTCTACCTAAAAGGTGGCCAAAGCAGTCGTGCTATCATATAACAAACTGGCCCATGTTTCATATTTCAACTGATGAAAAAGCTCCTAAAGCTCAGGCTTTGCAGTGCTTAGTATTGAATTCCAGAAGTTCATCCTATGATTCAAGTCTACCATGAGTTGCCTCTCAAACCCATGCTCTGCTTATATGTAGATAGGTGACAGTTTTAGCAAGTCTTCTTTGAGAAGGTAGTGGTATTTTCAAGGAAAGTGATTAGTTTTGCACTAGTCATGATAATTTCAATGAGAATATTTTTTCTTCAATCTTGAACCATGTCTTGTACCCCAAAGCATTGTACCCATGAAGGAAAGACAATATTTTTCAGCCGCTTCTTTCCTTTTTCCTCCATGAAACCTCATTCTTTCAAGTTTCTTTCAGACTACCAAAGCAGAAGGTAGGAAGAGTGCAAGGACTTATTTTCTCAGTGGTGTCAGTAGTAATATGTCTGTCCTTCAAATCAAAGAATTTTTTAAAGATAAGACAAAGTAGAATTTTTATTAATTTTTTAACTGAATTACTCTTTCTTTACCATCTGGTAGGTTCTGTTGCAAGTAGACATACATTTTGAACTGTCTTGGTTTCAAAGTCCTGCTGTTTCCCAAGAGCGTACTGCTTTTGAAAACAGACAGTAGTTTTATGACATGATGTAGAGAGGAAAGATCTGTTATCTTTATGACTTTACTCTTTTTGTACCAAAGCATTGACCTGAATTCATACCTGTCCACTTGGAGCTATGGTATAACCAGCCGTTGAGTAACTTAGCAATGTTGCTCACTGAGGTAGAATTTCAGCAGTCTTAAACGTGCAGATCTAATGGTGCTATAACT
Organism: Aramus guarauna; assembly: GCA_013400195.1. Taxonomy (NCBI): domain Eukaryota; kingdom Metazoa; phylum Chordata; class Aves; order Gruiformes; family Aramidae; genus Aramus; species Aramus guarauna. Next base: position 979,364 of record VXBL01005228.1, read on the forward strand.
CATTTGCCAAGATTGAACTAAGGTCTAGCTTAGCACCCAATTTATTTTATATGCAGAAGAGTTAGATAGTAGCAAAGACTGGGTTTTTTCCTAGTTGTTGCATAACTAAATAACATCTAGCCAGGCAAGCAGAACAGTGCACAGGTAATATGTAAACAACAAAGCTGGAGGCAGAAGACAAAGACCAACAGTTCTGACAATGCGAATGAAATTCTTGTTAATTCTAAAAATTGAGATTGACTGGGTTTACATATTTGGAAACTTTCAGAATATATGATGGCATTCTATACGTGAAGAGATTTTGAGATAATACAGAAGAAAAATGAATACACAAGTACAAAAACTTGCTAATCAACTTTGAATAAAACTGCAGTCTGGTAGTGACAGGTTATCATCTATTAAAATATTAATATGCAAAACCAAGAACTGCAAATAACTGACTGAAAATAACCTCAGAAACTTCATTCCTCTCTTATCTCTAAGATGCATGAGATACTAATGTTCATTTCCTTCCTTAAGTCCAAGGAATTTACAGATCTTTTTGTTACAGTTATGTGCTATGTATCAAATATTTGGCAATGATTTATAGTGTATTTAATTCATGGAATCTCCTTCTGTAGGAAGCAAGATAAAAGAAAGGGAAGTATGTGAAGAAAATGGAAAACACTCCCTTTCTTGTAAAACTATTTCTGTTTAAATATTACAATAAAAACAACACAAAAAAAGATACTCGAGATTAGATACTGTCTGATCTGTGGAGAGGCACAAGAGTAGGATAAAGTAAAACATCAACAATTTTTAATTAAAAAACACCCAGAATTAAAGCTATACTTTGCATTCAAACTAAAAATCAAACTGATTACTAACTTTTTAAGAATTGACAAAGTTTCATTAGCTTTTTTTATTTTATGGCTTCCTACTTTCTGTTTATGAAGTGGATTGAAAGGGGGGCAATCAAACTGGAGCAAGAAGTATTCTCATGACATTTTTGAGCTATATGATTTCATGAAGCATTTGGAAATTCACAGGGAAAGTCTTTGCTAGTTTAATCCGTAGAAATGCTTTCTGTGCTCCAAGATTCATCAAAGATCTCCTAAAATCCTCTGCCTTTCCTTCCAAACTTTACTGCACTAGCAGTAACAATTACACCAGTAATAAATAAGTGTAACAGGGCAATGTATTACTTTTCAGTGGTTCACTCAGCAACACCCTTTAACATAAACAAAGTGTCAGAATCTGCCCCATAATTACTGGCTTAACATTTTCTAAAGTAGAGAGATATACAATGAATCATTAATTGCTATGCATACATCCATCCTCACAGCCTGCCAAGCTCTAGATTTACAATTTGCTTGCTTCCCATTTATTTTCCTCTGCAAATCAAACTTTTTTTTTTTTTT
>VXBL01005228.1:980793-1015259 GCA_013400195.1 Aramus guarauna
TTTTTAAAGCAGATAGTCCACATGTGGAATAGACAGCTTTCTTAAAATTTTCTGCCAAAGAATTAATATGGCTAGGAAGTTGCTAGATTTTCATGATTCCAGATAGTAGAATCAATTCTGAAGCCTCTCTAAGACTGCAGATTACAGCAGGTTTTAAGTTGTTCTACACTGTGTCAGATCTGGGCCTTCAGCTGATTTAAATAGTGGAGGTAAGACTTAGCCACGTTTGTTGCTTAATTTTCATCTTTTCATTCTTTGTAATAAAATAGACTTTCTGTGAGGTCTGTTGCGGTTCGTGTGATTCAAAGGTGAATATCTTTTAAAATAACAAAACCAGAGTAAATCTTTTTTAGGCAATTGCTTTATACAACTATTGATAGAATGTTAGAACTGTTAGCAGGCTAAGGCAGGTATATTCTCCATTGCTTATAATGTTAATTTTTTCTCCATTATGTATTCTGAATAAATTCTGAACAACCAACGCTTTTCTTGCAGCATCCATTCATAAGTACTTTTCCTAAGTGCTGAGAAACTGCAATGTATTTTATGAAGCTCTTTGCATAGTGAACAGTCACTTTCCTTGGCAATACCTTTTTGCTAGGAAAGCTTTAGGTCAGAGCTGAACATGACCCATTCAGCTATATTCTTTGCTGACCCTCTAAATGTCAAATTTAGGACACATTCTAATGCTTTGTCATTCAGTCATACACTATGCATACAGAACAAAACTATAGTAAATTTTTTGTAACTTCTCTGAACTGCCATTGAACATAAATTCTGACTTCTGACCATTCCTGTTCCCTGTATCTGCAGTTAAAGAATCTGCTGCAGTAGTATTTGCAGTTTTCAAATCCATCAGCTCCGAGGATCTCATTCATTTCTGTACTGAATGACACCAAGCTGTGTGGTGTGGTCGACACGCTGGAGGGAAGGGATGCTATCCAAAGGGACCTTGACAAGAGGGCCTGTGTGAACCTCATGAAGTTCAACAAGCCCAAGTGCAAGGTCTTGCACATGGGTTGGGGCAATCCTAAGCACATCTACAGGCTGGGGGACTGAGAGCAGCCCTAAGGAGAAGACTTGGGGGTGTTGGTTGCTGAGAAGCTCAACATGAGCCTGCAATGTGCACTTGCAGCCCAGAAAGCCCAACCATAGGCTGGGCTGCATCAAAAGAAGCGTGACCAGCAGGTCAAGGGAGGGGATTCTGCCCCTCTACTCCAAAGAAAATTGAAGACAAATATCCTCCAAAGCACAGTAAATGGAAACCTTGAGAGGTTCATTTTTTTTATACATTTCTGTGAAGATGGGGCATTAAATATTAACATACTGGTTGTACTGGTCGCAGTCCAAGCATAATAACTTCTATGTCATGTTACCATTCATCTCCTAATAAGTCCTGGTTATCCAAACTCGCACTGGAGCAGGTAAAGTAGAAACTTACTCAGTGACACCATATACTTTACTTGCTTTGTTCTCACCTCCTGATACCTGGTATCATTAAAAGAATCTGGAACACTTTATCCTAACAGTTCTGTCATCATAGTAGCTAAAGGAAATAACACCAACCCCTGCTAAACATTTTATTACTTGCCTAATACTACATTATCTGTGGAAGATTTCACTATATAGTATTGCATACTTTGCTTTTTACAATATTTATTCCATTGTAGGGTGTATACTTTGATGCAACTTCAAGTATTTTTCTGTATTCCTCCATCTTCCATAGCCATTTAGGTTTGTAATTATTGATATATTTTCCTCAAATACAGTAATTTCTATTCTATTGGTGTATATTTTTTTAATTGATGTGGTCAGTCCAGTGTAAAAATGTGTCAGTCATAACTTTTTATTTCCGTTATGTCTAACTAAGACATCACAGTAGCTGTGAAGCTGGAAGCTAGCTGAAGCTCAGTTTTAGATGCCTCTTGATTGAGACATATTTGCCAGATTATTATCCAAGTTTAGAATATTGTGGTTGACATAAATCAATGTATTTATGCTTTCAGATGATCAAAGAGTGCCTGAAACCAAGATTCCAGGCTTCTTCTGGAAAAAATACTTTGATTGTACTCATAGCTAGTTTTACCCATGCCATTTTCAAGGTCTATGCAGGTTATGTATAGCAGACTTCATAGAGCACTTTGTATCTATTCCGGAATGCAAACTGGTATAGAATGTGTCATGGCATCTGTGTGGAGTAAGGCATGGTAACTCTGTGCTTTACACTGGCTTCTGCCTGGATTCAGTGGTGTTTGAAGAATCTTTTTTTGTTTCAAAAATTCGTGTTGTAATAGTTAACATCCAAATCAGACCTCAATGAAAGTGGTGACTGTGGAGTTGTTCTAGTTTAAAAAGGGAAGAACCCATTTTCAAAATTTGTGCCATGACAGCCTAGGTACATTGACTGGATGTATGGTATGAACTCTATTTGCAAGGAGGATGGTTGTTTATTTGTTTTTGAAGAGAATACAACACTTGTATTGAGGCTTCAGGACAGGAAAAGGAAAAGGATTGTCATTGTAGTCCTACACTGTACACTACAATGAGATGGTGTATATTTATAGTTTTATCATGGAATTTTATTTATTGGTTGGTTGGTTTGTTTGTTAATTGGTGCACTTGAGGTTTTCGTGAGTTAATTACGAGTGGAATAACTCCATGCATCCATACAGGCTGGGACCAGACTGACTGAGCAGCAGATTGCTGAAAAGGATCTGGGGGATGGATAGTACATTGGAGATGAGCTATTAGTAAGTTCTCACTGCAATTAGGCAAGCTGAGCTACCTACAATTAGGAGATTCATGACCAGGAGATCAAAAATTATTTCCTCTTTCTACTCAGCATTGCTGCTTAGGTTGGACCTGAAATACTGGGGCTCAGTTCAGAAAGCACATCAAGAATGTGGTTAGGGTTACAGTCTAGTAGAAAGCTGCACCTCCTCTGAAGGAAGAGGTAGGAAGAATATTCTGTTCTGTTCACTTAAGGGACAGTGCAGCACAGGAGGGGATTATCCAGAGGAGTTGTGGTATCTCCATCCCTGAAGATTTTAATGACTTGGATGGACAAAGCCAAGGCTGATGTGAGCTGCTGTTGATCAGAGCACAAGTTTTCATTTCCAACCCACATTTCTACGTTCAACAAATTATATACATCTAGTATTGTAATATCTGTCAGGGTGCTTAATAAATTTGTGTCTGTTAGGAATAAAAACAAGTCAGTTATTGATTTTTAGAATATAAAGGCTTTTTCATTTTTATATTCATGAGTCCAAAAATAAATACAATTTGTCTGTAAAGTTTTAGTACTGTAGAATGTAATGCCATAAAAAATCCAAAGCCTTTTACTCTTGCAAGAAACTGGTCTTCTAAGATTCTGACAGCTAATTTTTTTCCATTTCTACAGAGTAAAATCTCGTGCCAAATACATTATGTTCTCTGGAGAAAGACAAGCATATACTTAGCTATGTACTTATTATACAATAAAGGAAGGTAAGTAGAAAATAGTTGCATTTTTAAATTATTTTTAGTTTTTATAACTTGTGTAACAGCTGCTTATGTAGACTATTATTTTTCTAAAATCTTGTGTGTTATGTTTAAGAAAAATACTATTGAAAGTAATAAGACGTGATTACCTCTTCACTTACCCCAACCCTTCCAAGGAAAAGCCTCTGAATATTTATATTTCTTCTTTTTGTGTTGTTGGTTTTTGGTTTTTTTGTGGTTTTTTTTTTTGTTTGGTTTGGTTTGGTTTTTTGGGGGTTTTGTTTGTTTTTGTTTTTTGTTTTGTTTTGTTTTTCCTGGTATAAATATCAAAACTAATGTTCCATCATATGATTTTTTGATGTGCAAAGCGCTGATAATGTTTTGACTGTAGGGACATGGAGAGGTGGATGACTCAACATTTAATAAAGATGTACCTTCATGCTCAGTCAAATTTTACAAGTGTATTATTTGAAAATTATTCAAATTACTTTCCACCTTTCTGATCCATTTTTCTCCCCAAATGACCAATTAGAACTTATTATTATTATTGAGCAGCAAATGCATCCCTTATAATTCATCTATTTTTCTGGTTTGCAGAAGCTGAGAGGCCACAAATCTGACATTTGCTCACAGTTGCTGTATCAGCTCTGTTATGCTGATGTCATAAATAGACTTAATTAGCAGAAGTCAAAGGTAGTGCAAAAAAGGAAAGTTCCTCTTGATTTATAGTTAGCAGGAAAAGAATATCATCCACATAGAAAATAAGAAAAGTAATTAAGATAAAGGAGTCCTATGCGGGATAGCAATTTTGTGATGTTGTCTTGTACTGTAACTTTGTATATGAGCACAGAGAAAAGTAGAGAACAGAAATTCTTTTTCATTACGCTATTGTTGAAGACTTCAGTACGATTTGGCTCAGGTCCTATTATTAGACTAAATATTTCTTTCTAAAAGAAAAAGGAAAGTGGAAATACTATGTAAAATGAATCCTAGAACAGCTTATGAACTGAAGATTCACCTCTCATGCATGCTTTCCTATGCAACCTTATGCTCGGTTAACTAAGGTTCAGGCAACCTGAATTTAGGTTCCTAAGAACAGAATAAGGAGGCAAAACTAAGGCTTTAATGTAGACTGAAATTAACGTTCATATAATCTGAATTTGATACGGGCAGGATAATTCAATCCGGCAGTATAGTTCTTCCCATAGGACTCTGATCCTCTGCTGCAGCTGAGGACAAGGACAGAAGTGTACTGGGCTTCTGCCTCTTCTTGACTTCTCAGTTTAGATGTGAAGTCTTACTGACTTCAGTCTACTTTACTCTAGTGGCAAAAATAGAGATGCTTTCACAGTGAGGTCAGTAGCAGTTCTGTAGAGGCCCCCAACATCACACTCCTTTCTTATTTCCTGCTTGATCCCTTCCCAGGGGAGGGTTCCCCCTCAAAAATAACTTTTTTCCTGCAAATGGTCCTTTTAAATTTGCTCAATTTTATTACAATGGTGATAATTGTATTTTCATGTTTTATAAGATAGATGCATGCTTACAATTTCTCATGTATCACATGTAGCATTTCTTTTGAATAATTTTCCTAGAATCACAGAATGGTTTGGGTTGGAAGGGAACTTAAAGATCACGTGGTTCCAACCCCCTGCCATGGGCAGAGAAATCCGTTTATTGCAGAAACTTCTCTACGATAGTCTTTTTACCTTACACTGAGTTACATAACTATTTCTCATGTCTAAAACCGATACAGTTTTGCATATATCTAATATATAACTATATGACTATACTGTGATGATTTTGTTCCTCATTTTACATGGATGTTGTTCTGCTGCACACAACAATTCTTTTGAACTTTATTTATATTTCAGTCAGTTTAAGTGTAACACTGGGGCCTGATTTCGATGCAGTGGTTCTGATCAGGACCTGTGGTAGCATATCTGTGCATCTTTTCAGTTTCTACTACTTGGATTAAAGTCTATATCAAGTTTTAGTGATCCACTGACCTCTGAAATTGCTAATGTCTAATACAAGAACAAAGAGAAACCTCGTCAGGAGTATATTTACATAATGCCCCAATGACAAAGGATAGACTGCCCACACTTCAAGTAATCATGAACTGGTTTAGTTTTATCCTTTTCTATTATTTTCAACACAGCAACAAAGGGTGGAATGGCTTCTTTAAGATTTACTTTAGGGAATATGTCCAAAACTGTAAGGAAAATTCTACGTTTGGCATGCTTTTACTCTTCGCAAGCTTTATTCTTATGCATTTTTTATTTCTCCTTGTTCTCTGCAAAACTACTTCAATACCATCTATTTTTATTCAATATTCAATCCTACATAGTTAAATCAGTAGCATTGTGTAAACATAGCACACAGCCTTCAGTCACTTTTTAAAATCTGCTGATACCTTGTAGATTTATTTTTAATTCCACCTAGTTAGAAAACACATATATATAAATACAAACTGAATTCATTGGTAAAGAGACTATTTTCACAGAAGCTGGCAAAAGAGAAGTCTCATCATTTACATAATTATAGAACTAATTTTTATGTAATAATTTGCTTCTGTTTTGTTTATTACAAAAATCAGTTTAAGATTATTCACTTCATCAGTCATTATTCAGTGGTTTGGGTTTTTTTAATAAAAAGCAGTGCACTATGTTTTAAATCCTACTCTGAATGTTCATATTACTGTAATTTGTAAAGGAAAATTTAATGTATGCTACCAAATATGGAGGCTTAGCTCCCATTTCCTAAAAAATAGAAAGTTGTTGTGTTATAGCCAAGGATCCAGTTTATAAGATTTACCTTTTATAAGTTCTACAGAAAAAGACATTCTGTAGTCCTTTGTGGTTTATACTATTCACAGTAGTTACATAAAGGTTAAAGAACTCTGCTCTTTTATTTAGTCTGTAAAAGCCCAAGCTAAGACTTCATCTGTTTAGTTGATAAATATATAACTGTAATGCTAGCCACTGATTTTGAGGCAAAATTATTATACGGGACTGTTAGCTCCTCTTTTCTTTCCCCTTCCCGAGTTCCTCTCGTTCCAAAGCATTCCAAACATTAAGTAAGAAATTCCTTTTTGCTGGAGTATTGCAGGGTTTGCTTTTATTCTGCATTGGAACAAACAATGGCAAACTTTATAGGGAGGAGAAGAAAAAGAAAAAAAAAAAGGAAAAGGTTCAATGTCTCACAAATCAATACACTAATGGCACACTCTTTTGAAGGAAGCTGAGAAATTACTTTATTATAATGTATAAATATGGTATTAGAAAGACAGACACTGAACGTTTCTAAGAAGCTCTTTAATCTGCCAGAGACAAACACAACAAAGGCTGTGGTTGGAAGATGATACAAACAACAAAGGAAGCGAGAAATGCAGAAGCAGTCTGCCATCTTATAGGACTCTTTTCTATGCTATCTTATGGGACTTACAGGAAGGAAAATGACCTACTGATCAAAGATGGAGTTTGGGGATTAAATGGAATAACTGTCTGCAAATAGGGAAGTAGGTTTGTATAGGACCTAAGGGTTCCTACACACACTGAATTGGAAAATTAAATGGACATGCTTGAAAGTTAAAGTCATCAAAAATTTGAGGGAAAATATCACCTCACTTCTTCCCATTTTTAATTTAAGAGCATATGTCATTCAGGAGAAATGTTTGAGTAAAATATGAGATATTTCTCTCAGCACACAGGCAAGAATTTAAAGGATGTCAGATTCGTTATCCCTTCAGACCTTAGAAGAGACGTACAATGTAGGCTAATTGGAGGAAGTCCAAAGGAGAAGAACAAAAAAGATCAGAGCTCCAGGTAACATGACCTACAGAAATGAATTAGTTCAGTTATTTAATATAAAGAAATCTGGAGGGGTAGGAGAGGAGTATGGAATCTCTTAGAAGTAAATGATATCAGTTTCCAAAATAGTAAAGGACACTTATGTTTTTGAAAACTGTTCAGAGTGGGGGAATAATAGTACAATCTCTGTACCCACCATGAATCAGGGAAGAACTTTCAGGTAGAAATATTCAGCTTAGACATTAAAAACCAAACAAACAAAAACAAACAAAACCCAAAACCAAACAAAAACCCAAACAACTCTCCAAAAGCATGGGCAGTGAAAGTTTGGGATTACTGTGGAACCTTCATTTATAGGCAATCATTATTATGAATGACACAGAGGTAGGTGATTCTCCTTTGGTCAGAAGATGCAAGGCATAGTGGTGTCCTTTGTAGTTCTTGGTCCACAAACGTGGGGAAAAGCACTGGCTATTCACACTTACCAAGAAAAGAGTTGTGTGTTTATGAGGAAAGAAATACTAAATGTCTCCAAAGTAATCATTTATTAATAATAATTTTCTGGAAATCTTTTGTTTGTTCTGATGGTTCTAGTCACAGCCTCATAATGCCATCAGAGAAAATGGCTGAGAAGGTAAAAGGCAAAGTTACGGTTTTAAGGGAAAAGACGTTCAGCTAGTTATCCTTTTCATTAAGTTTCTTTCTTTCTTCATCCTTTACAATGACAATAAAACAATTTTTTATTCAGTTATACCGAGCTTTCCAAGTTTAATGATCCTATTAACTCTCAGATGAAATCCACAATATATTCCTCATTATTAGTTTGCCAAAGTAAATGGAAATAGTACTTTAAAATTTAATGCAGAGTATGCTTAATGATCTACACCATTTTTATTACTGGTTAATCCTCAAATAGTAGCATGTATAACACAAAATATCCAGAAGGGAAGCCACCACCACTAATACTACCACCACCAACAAAAATTCAATAAATCAGAATCCTTGATTTAATAACTAGCAGCTTTGTTTAATTACAGTTGGGTTGAGTTCACTGGGCTGAGAATGCAATTATGTGCTTTGGTGCAGCAGTAGTAGCTCAGAATAAAAGGCCTTTTTTTCTTTCTGTAGCATTTAAGAGAAACCAGGATAAAATATTTGGTCATTGTTTGTTGTAGTTGGCTTGTCTTGGAAAAGAACCTTCATTTATGCGTGAACGTTGTGTTTGGAGGAAGAAGCACAAGGGCATGGATACATATTTCCTTCATAAAGATTCCTGAACACAGTCTGAAATGTTTGATGGATTTAGTAATATTTGTCATCTTTTATATACTACAGAGCATTTTATAATTTATTCTTTATGCAGTATTTCCACTCAATTGTAGAAGTGCCTAACATATATGAAAGTGCCTAACATATATGAGAAATGATTTGTCATTTTGCACATTTAGCAGAGGAAGGTGTAGGCAGAGTCCAAGATGTACATGTTCAGTTGTTTGAGGGAGTCTTTCCACCTTCCTTTTCAGGGAGAAAAAGCTACTTACATGAATGGCATGCATTATTGTTTACTTACTGAATTATAAAGTCTCAAAATGCAACTTTAAAGGTTGTTAAGATATCATAACATTAATAGGTTATACATGTGGAGATTTGCTAATGACAGCCAAGGATTACTAATGTTGATTATTGATGAAATCCACGTGCAAAAGTTTTTACTGGGGTGTCAATGTAAGGTGCTAAGTGCATACTTAAACTATATGTAATTAAAGCTTACTTTAATTCAAGTTTATATACTTTAAATAAAATCAGGCAAATTAAAGTAATTCGGAAAGCATGAACTTCACATTTCTTAGCTCTACTCTAAACATCTACAAGTACAGTTGCATTAAAAAAAAGTGTGGATTCTTTGCTAGGGAGGAAGGATTGTATTTAATGCAGAATATTTTAATGAAACCTTAGTAATAGAAAACTAAAAAGGGATTGTTCAAGAAGGAAAGAGATAAATTACCTTCTTTGGGCTTGCATGTTAAGAGCCAATTTGAAGGAAGTGTCAAGAAATTGATGTATTGTCTTATGTGCTGAAATTTTGCAATCATTTAAGTCAAAGCAAATGCTTTTGGTGCCTTTGCTTTTGGTAGGGGGTAGATATTTTGATTTCCAGCCAAATGTACTGAATTATAATTATACTCTGTCTTGGTATAGAAAACGTGCTTCGAATATCACATATTTATTGTGACATCCATGTAAGAAAAGGAACTGTGTCATATTTCTCTTTGAAGAAACTTCATGGCAGATATGATGGCTCTCCTACAAATAAAAAGAAAAAGATAGTCTGCTAGCTGTAAGTGTGTATGGCAAATTTATGTAACAGTGAATTATGTGTATTGTAAATTTGTATTTTCAGACATACTGCTCTTTTCTATGTTATGGCAACATGACCTAAAATATATGGTATTGTTGCTGTTTTCTGGATGGTAGCAGTATCTAGTGCATATATGTCTGTAAATTCTAAAGAGCAATGTTAAAATTCTTGAGTGGATAATGTAAAGGAGGAGGGATAAGTGAGACAAAATAATATGAAACTGAAGAATTGGCTCAATTATTTAAATATTTATTTTCTGGTGGTAGACTATGAGAGATTTCTAAATGTTTAGAATTTTTTTACTCTAGAAAATTAATAATTTGAGTTTGGATTATAGCTATATTATGTTTAAAACTACCTTCAGCCTTGACATATACATCTTCACGACTTTCATATGGCTTGATAAAGACTTAATTTTTTTAAAAAAGTCCAAAGAACTTAAAATAAAGATCTTTCCTCTAAAAATTTGAATCACAATTTTTTAAAAAATAGATGTTGTATTTTCTCATTGATTTTTCAGTAAGTGCTTTCCTAGGATGTGCGTTCATTTTTATTTTATACATTAGCTTATTTAGTATCTGCTTTCTAGAATTCTTTAAAATATGTTTCAGAGTGCTAGCCTTTTTCCTATTTGCAATATAGTCTTAACTTTATATCTATCTTTTTTTTGAATGATTGAGGCTCTAACCAAAATAAACTGGAGTTCTTTTGGCTTTCTTGAATATTAAGTAAGAAAATTTAATGCCACCATTGGTGATGCTAGATATGTGCGTATGACAGTTGACGTGCTTTCCGCAGGCATTATCACAAAAATAACCTGTTATAAATTGTAGTTTTCAATTTATGATACACGGGTAACTGTTTTGGCAGTCCTCACGTCATCTGGCAGCATGATGAAGTATTATCCTAGCATTAACATCAGTGCTTTGCTATAGTACTATCATCCTTGTATCACTGCTACATCTCCATCTGGGGAAAAAATATGGTCATTGGTCTAAGTAAGTGTTTCAACCCAGAAATGTTTCTGGTTTGAAATATGATCTTCTCATAAAGTCAATTTAGGCTTATTAGCCATGGAAAAAATGGCTCCCCTATTCCAATGGAAGTAGCCATTTTGCCTTTCTAAACTGTTTTAATTTTACACATATTCCATACTACTTACAAAATCACTGTATCTTGGCAGAATGCTCTTGGCTATCAGTATGCAGTAAGACAGAAAGGAATGATGAATATAGCTGAGAAATATTTGATTAAATTATCTTCAGTGGAAAATACTGTCTTGTTAAGTTCCCACAGGAAAACTTTTTTTTAATTAGTTTTGATTAAACTCTGTGAAGAGGGTTTTTCAAGTTATGGATGGAATCGCTTGTTGAAACCAAAAAAGAAATTTAATTCAAAAGAAATCAAAGCCTTCTGGGTTAAATACCTGTCTAAGTCTTCAGAAATACAATTTCACGTATCTGAAGTAAACTGGCAAAAAAAGACGTCTAACAGACTGAAAAGGTGCATTAGTATCTGAGCTATTGTTTATCCTGGTGTCTCAAGGCTTTAGCACTGAAATGTAGTCAACCTTTTTGCATCCATGAAGAGGCAAAAAAAAATCAATTCCTTTTAGAAAATGTTTAGAAATATTTAGCTATGATAAATTGTAGTTTTCATCGTGAACACCTGTTCATCACCGAAGGCTTTGCTTGTGACTGGTAAATTGTACTTTACGTGTAGTAGAAAGAAAAATTTATTTGCATATTAAAAAGAACACAGAATCAGTATATTTTTAAGCTTGTTTTTATATTATTTCAAAATTGTAATTTATATTGTCTCCATATTATTTCAATAGTGATATTTTTATAAATAAAGTTAATAATATGACAGTACAATGATACAGTGACCTAGTTGTGCTGAACTTGTTACAGCCAATCTAATAAACATATTTTATAAACAACTTTATGCATATTTTATGAATAATTTGTCAAGATTCTTATCTGAATCGAAGCTGTGACATAAAGATACATTGTTATTACTTTGGCACAAAGTTATTATTTTAGAAGGTTGACCCTAACAATTCAGTTTACCTGTTGCATTTGGTAGAATGCTTTTTATTTTTTGGTGCTTGTCTTTGCAAAACAACTAAGGTTCTTAGGTTGAGGGATGGAGGATTTTCTCAATTCCTTTTGTTTACTTTAAACAATAGATTGATTGTATCTGTGATCATGTTATGGTTTCTTGCCTTTTATGTGAAGAGTATTTATTTTTTAAAATGTAAAAAAAAAAAAAAATTCCTAAGCTAGCACTTTCTATACTAGATTGGTGTAGTGTATGTTATTTATAGTTCAGCTGTGCATATATTGTTCCAGGTATTTGCCATAATGTCCTGGTCTATAATAATTCATAGTTCTTTGCCTTCCTCCTGAAAATATGCACCTTGGTGATGTGTTTACAGACATTGTTAGTCCTTTTGAAGGCATTGGAATGTGCCAACTGCATCAGGATGTGTTTGCTGGCACAATTAAAGCCCCAGCCTGCAAACATTTACATCATGGAATCTGTATATGTGAAAAATAATGTTATTTTATGTTTATGAAAAATAGCAGTGCAAGCAAAAATTAAGCTGGAAAATTTATTTTAGAATAAGCCCAGTAAAAGCTGACAATATGTTGCTGGAAGGCCACCTGAAACATGTATATTTGGGAGTGAGAATCAATCCACCTGACTTTGAGATCATTACCTGTATGGCAGGAACTTTTAGGAGGATTCATGAGAACTTCATGCTTTGTATTTTCATTGATATATCAACGATGTCTAGAAATCCGCTCCAATTCACTCAGTAATACTAAACTAGTGAAAGAAAAATGAAAGGATTGGACAGTTTGTCTGTGTATTGATTTTTTTTTTTTTTTTTTTTACTTCAATGTGTATTACTGTGAAAATATTTTAAGGTTTTTCCCCATGGTTAACCTTCTAGAAGGGTATAAGAAACCCTTAACATCAGTTTCTTGTAAAATAGATCATTTGATCTCAGAATCTGCACACATGTGCCCAAATTTAATTTTGTGGGTCCAGTTGAGAATGCAGCTAAGACACTGGTAAATTAAAGGTTAATCCTTCAGTTGAAGTGCAGAAGTGTTTCCTCACTGCCTGCAGGTGGGAGATGAATATGCTAATTGGGCAAGCCTGACTTTCCAGTGATTTGCAGGTGAAAATGTAACTGGTGATAATTAAAGGCTAATTACCTTTAGCTGGCAAGTGGGAACCAGGTGTTCCAAAGCAAAAGAGAAAACTTCTGCTCAGTGCTGGTAAGACCTTTGGAGAGGAGGGAGAGGGACTATGTTTGATTGTATTTTTTTCCCTGGTCTTGAATTTTTTGGTTTTGGTAGAGGACAGATATGAACCAGTAAGACATAACACTTAGTTTCCATAGGTTTTTGGGGAGTTATTTTCATTTAATTCTATAATCATTTTCCTCAAGAGATGACAAAACAGAGTTAGGTAGTGATTCTGGAAGTGTTTTGGCTATTTACATATTAGCAATATTATCATCACAGGCAATATGGCCTGTTAGGAATCCGATTTTAAAAACAGCTCCTTCCAAGATGCTCATTAAAGCAATCTCTTTCAGTGGCTTCTGCCAATGACAGCTTTCGAAGGCATCCCTAAGAGTGAACCCTCAGACAGAATTAGGGCTTCCCACTGTTTTCCATCTTGCCTTTATGATAGGATGTGTTAGCTTTTATAGTCAGCCTTCCCTTTGAAAGGTCCTGAGTCCAGAGAAGTTCAGGCTTTTACTCCCAGACTCCTTTCCTCTTTTACAGGGCAGTCTGGTCACAATGACTAGTAGTGTCATGAAGGTATTTCTTTATTAGATTAGGTGCCATATTGCTTACCTGGGAAGTAAACAACTCTACATCAGGGTGGGGTAAATCTAAGCTTTTTGGTGACTGCTTGACATATTTATTCTTTGTACCATTCATACACCCTATATTTTATAGTGATTTTACAATTTAAAAAAAAAAAAAAATCAAGTTCTGTTTAGACAGTTATATGTAATTAATTACTGGTTGAGTCTATATATCATGATGATTCATCTCTTTGAATAGTAGGTGATGAATCTACAAACTCATTTCCTTAACGAGCTTACTTTCTTCTTGCAAGGTGCTGGGGTTGCAGTCACATGGACCACCACAGGTGTCTGCCATAAACATTTAGGCCTTCCTGTGGCTCAGTAGCTCTGTACTTAGGCTCCAGGTTATTTGTAGTACCTACATGTCTAATGCTCCTTTTCTTGGGCAGGTTTATAGGTGCTGAAACCTTAAAGTACAGGTAAGGGTCTGATTTATTTTTAAGCTATTCACTTGTAAAATGTGGCTTTCTTTGGCTATGTTATCTTTTTTACCTGGTCTGGTAGATATGTTCCAACTATGCTAAATCTAACACCGAAGGTACAAAGAGGGGGAAGACCAGTGGCACTAGTATTTCATTTTTAAGCAATATTTCAGAGGTTTATATATTCCTGTGGGACAGAAAGTGTGATAATTACCCCAAGTTGGGAAAAACAGCTTTGAACTGGAATGAGGAGGGAGACTCCTTGATCTCATTTTCCATGTTAGTATCTTAAGATATAATCTATCAGCATGTTATCTTAGAAAACTGTTTCACTAATTTGTATTTTAAAAGCAGTTTATCCCCATATGGGGGGATAACACTTCAGGTTAAAATTTATTCTGAAAGACTAGAGAGGTGTGTGTGTATATGTGTATGTTATGTAAAATACATGCATTTCTTTATGGATCTGATTGAGTGGAACTGCAGACTGTCTAGTTACCAACTGGAGATCTGGGGGGGGGCATCCTTCAGAGGTGAAGTTGATTTCCAGCAAGTTTTTCATCTTGCAAAAGTGGGGAGATCTTTAGGGGCAACTGGCCAGGACAAACTTTGGCAGCAAAAGCCTGTGCAGGCAAGCAGGCCAGCTTGCCTTCTCAGGTTTGCGTTAAAAATGTCAGGAGAATTGATGTGTCCTTTTGAACTTTCTTTGATTCTACTGCATCAGCATCTTTTGCAGAAAAAAAATGTTCTACTAGTGCATTTTTTTTATTAGATCTAATTCTAATTCTGATTTCCATTAGAAAGAGATTGTATGTTCTTATAGCCGTACTTCTAGATGAAGGGAATTACAATGAGTCTTTCATTTTTATGGACAAATATGTAAATAGAATGGTGGAATCCAATACTGTATAATTACATTGATCACTAAGTCTGATGTGGTTTTGTTCCTGTAAGCCTCTCCTGAAATATTTTGTAGAAAGGAGGGGGAAGAAAAAAAAAAAGTCCTTTTTAAAAGCAGCGGCATAAGCAGTAGCAACAATAGTTTGTATGCATTTACTTATTAAAGCATTGAAACATTCAGATTCCTTATATGTCAGGTCAAATGGGCCTTGCAGGCTGCAAGGAGGAAATCAAATTACCTTCTTCATCTTGAAAATAGTTTACTCTATAAACTGCAATCACTGTAATTAGTGGAGCAAATTATGAAGAAGAGCATTTTGTGAAAATCTAGCACTATGCTTCAGCAGCGCAGGAACTTCAATGTAAAATTTATCTTGTCCTAAAGATATTATTCTATTTGATTAGTTTGTTCCATCATCCTCTTTTTGGACACTTTATCTCTGGAAACACTCATGAGAAGAAAAAGAATAGGTGTTTATTTCTCACTAGCATTCTGTTTAGTAAATAATGAATGAAATAGCTATTCATTCAGATTTTCTCAAAGCTGCTTTACATGAGAAGGCATGGTTTGTTAGTGAATTCCCCAAAGTAGGAACTCTCCCACAAAGCCTCAATTTCTGTGCAGTGCCTTTGCACCCATTGGGCTGATAGACAAGGATGTCTACAAATTATTTTGGATTTTCTTCTTTTCTTTGTAGCCTTTAAAAAAATGTGTGAATCTTCATCCTGTTGATTGTTTTGCTCCATAATGGGTTTACCGGGATTTCTGTTTCAGGAAGATACCTGCTTGGCTTAAATAATCTTGCATTTCATTATATTTTAGCTCACTTTATTTTATAGTGTCTCTCTCTTTCCCACCCCCACTTTACTTGGGGAATACTCATCTTTGATGTGTGCATGAAGAACAGGTAATGAGGAAAATAGAAAAAAAAATTCTTAAGATTATTTCAATTTTTTTCAAACTCAATCTGTTTTTTCCTACTGTAGTGCAGTTAACAAAACTCAAATATATTTGTGTAGCATAGAATAGTGTTATAAAAATATAATTAATAACAATATACAACCTAAGAAATAAATAGATGTTTTCACATTATCAGCCAAGATTCAGAAAATCTTGTGCACAGAGAGCTTTCCTGTTCCTCCAATATGTATGTATGTCCTTGAATTTCACAGATACTGAAAAACTAGTTTATCACACTTCAGTAAGTTCCTTATGTCCTTGTTTTCCAACAGTGATAACTTAATTTTCTCAGTGAAGTGCTGGAAAATGCAACATTTCACAAAACAAATTATAACACAGAAATAGAAAGCAATAGAAGAGGGTATTTTTCTTTTCTTCTTTACAAAAAGGTTTTTATTATTATTGCTGTTTAAAAAAAGACACTGAAATTTGAAGATTTTTTTGTTTGGTTGGTTGGGGTTTTTTATCCTCAGGGAAGGAAAGAAAGGGAGAAACAAGCTTTGGTAGTTTAGTAGGTGTCTCAGAGCTCAGTAGAACTGGTTAAAAACAGTAAGATAGGGATAGAGCAAGGGAAGAACTGTTCTCTAATAATATGGTTTTGTTATTCTTTGATAAATGTTTGGTAAAATTTTTGAAATAAGCGCTTTAGGCAATTTGATCTGCACTGTTCTTACAGTCTCTGTTAGGTCTGTGGAGGCTGCTAATAAAGCAGCTAAATGTGCCTGGTTTATCAGAGAGAGAAGGAAGATGCATCTAGATAATATGGCTGGATATAGATGCAATTTTGAAAGCTGATGTGGGCTGTGCATTTACCGTTTTCTGCCCAGATCTTTTATGAGTAAATTATGTAGGTGCATGCAGGAGAGAGAGAGAAAGAGACTTTGGTTTTTTATTTAGAAGTAAAAGGGAGAATACAATTAAAAAAAGAGTAGTGTAGCCTCATAACATTCAGCTCCTCTCCACAGGTCACAGCTCCTGCCAGGAATCTGCTCCTGCACAGGCTCTCCACAGGCTGCAGCTGCCTTCAGGGCACATCCACGCCTGCTCCAGTGTGGGGTCCTTCCTAGGCTGCAGGTGGCTATCTGCTCCACCATCATCCTCCACTGGGCTGCGGGGAGACAGCCTGCTCTCCATGGTCGTCTCCGCAGGCTGCAGGGGAATCTCTGCTTGGGCACCTGGAGCAGCTTCTCCCCCTCCTCTGGACTTGGTATCTGCAGGGCTGTTCCCCTCACATTTTTCTCACTTCTCTCTCTCTCGGCTACTGCACAGCATTTTTTACCCTTTCTTAAATATGTTATCACAGAGGCACCATCAGCATCGCTGAGGGGCTCAGCTTTGGGCAGTGGTAGGTCTGTTTTGGAGCCGGATGGCACTGGCTCAGTCCAACACGGGGGGCAGCTCCTGGTTTCTTCTCACAGAGGTTGCCCCTACAGTCCCCCCTGCTACCAAATCCTTGCCAATTAAATCCAATACAGCAGTTTATAAGCATGATAAAGAAAAAAAAAATCAAGCATCTTTGAAAGATTCATTTTTGTATTTATGAGGTGTATCAAATAGGTGTTATTTTACTTGTGTCCTGATCCATACTTACAAACCAGTTAACCTGACAGGGACTAGCTTTTCCCCACGTGGTGGTGTTATATGAGTGATTTGCCTGGCTTGCTGCCATGTGACACTCATTTACATGGGTGACCAGGTATCTTGGGGAAAAACTGTCCAGTTCATGTAGTTTAAAGCAGATCAGGATGAATTTATTAATGACACAAAATTAAAAATAACACTTGGTGAAGTATACCTTCACTGAGACAGAGAGTATCATACTTACATATGCCTACAATGAATGGAAAATTTAATGTATGCAAAAGATAGAGGACTGTTTGAGGAAAGGGAGACTGCTTTAGATTGGCTTACAAATCATTAAATATTCATTGATTCATTAAAGACAATTTTCCCAGAAATAATACCATTTTCATTAAGAACAAATAGAAGTAAAAAAGCTGAAAGTTGATTGTGTTGCTTTTAACCACAAACGAAAAGAATTTTTCTGTATGTCCATATGTTAGAAATAGGGTGAGTCTTTGAGGTTTAATACATGCTTTAATAATGTGCTATCTTTTTGGTTTTTAATAATGTAAAGATTTCCTAGTTGTCTTCTATTTTTCCGTGAGCACCTCTGTCTATATAGGAAGACTTTTTCCTGTAAGGCAGTAGTATAAATTAAGAGACCCAAAACTGAGTGGAGCTCAACAGCTACACTATAAAACTGTAAAGCCGTGCACAAGCTGAGTGAGTGAGGGGAGGAACACTATGTTCCTTGAACAAGGGAAGATTTAAGAATGTCAACTTTCTAAGGTCTCTGGAGATCCTTACATAAGCAGGATACTTAAATAGCTCCCTAACTCTCTCTGCAGATTCTTTGCCCTCTGATCACTATCTGAATGTGTAAGCATGCTTGCATTGCAGGTATGGCCCGGTCAGAAGCCCCACTGAAGCCTGCTGCCCTTGGGCATATTTTGTTTGACATAGTATTACAAAGTCAGGTTGGTGTGTTTGAAATAAAGCAGCAAACCTGTTGTGTGTGTTCATAAAACTCAGGGCTACCCGGTGAACGCTGACACAAATCTACTTTGTGTTTATCTCATCAGCTGCTTTAGATACCGACAGTTAAAAAGCAATATATATTCACAATTGCAAATACAACTAAACACATCCTTTTAATCCACTAGCTTTTTTTGTGACTGTAAATACCATCACTTACAGCTTTAAAGTACTTAGAACACTTCAGTAATTTGTTATTACTTACACCATGCTTGATATAGGTCCTGAAGTAATTAACAGAAAAGGTTTGGCTTTGATTTGGGTATGGCTTTTTGGTGGTGTTTTTTTTTTTTTTTTAAAAACAACAGTTTGATCCGTAAGTTTGTTAAAAGTCATTGCTAACATGAATACATATCAACAACATGGTCATGAAATTATAATTAGGTTTACCTTTGGCTGCAGCTCCAATCTTTAGTGACTTCAGTATGTTACACTCCAGCGCAAAGCATACTAGGGCTCAAAGTAGTACATCGTGCAAGTAGAAATCACGGCTGTCTATCTTTCTGGGCTGACTGTGCCTCGATGACTTCATTCAGCATTGGTAGATACAAGAGCTAACAAAGATACATAGAAACATACTCTAGTGCTCAGTATGTTTAATACAGCAGAATATATAACCTATGTAATTGGTACACTACTGTCCATTTCTTTAGGAAAGCCATGTAAAATGTTAGGCAGAGAGAAGATGCAGTTTAGCATGGAATAGTAAACTGTGCAACCGACTTCTTTCCACAGCTTTAGGGTGACCGCACATACACTGAGTCAAATCATCAGAAACCACATGAAAGGGGTATGAGACGCACAGTTTAATTTAGGCTAATCGCATTGTCTTGGCCGTGACTCCCTGTTTCCTAAATGGCTCCCAAAATTCTCAAAATACTAACTGTTGCTAGTCCGCTTTGCCTAACGCTTTACTTTCAGTAGGTGATTTCTGTAGGATGGCTGAGGCTCCACACGCTTCATGGCAACTCCCGTGCTCACTCCACAGGAGTTACATCTTTACAAACTTTTGATGGGGCTCGTAATATTCTTCCTGAACATGGTTCTTCATTTATTTGCAAAGTTGCACCAATTACACATTTTCATTAGGAAGAGAATGTGGATTTAGAGTTAAGATAAAGCTTGCTTTTTTTTTTTAAAAAAAAACACCAACCCCAACAAAAAAAACCCAACAAAAAAGCCAAAACATATCAATCTGATCAGTATCTGATAATCACAATAAATAGGTGGGAATTCATGTTGTTCAATGAATGCTTTCACTCTTTGAACACAATGCTGTTACTAAATGAGTATTTTATCAGAATCATTTCTGCTTGGTTGCTAGCAAAACAAGCTCTCAATTTTAAATAAAATTTTGAACCAAAAAAATTAGCTGTACATGACTTCATTTGCAATATTAGTAATACCTTTAAAGTATGAATTCTCTGACAGTGCTTAAAAAGATAGACCAATATGTTACTCTCTTGTCCCTTGATTAGTAGAGCTTATCTTTTTGGACAAAAAGTGTTTGGAAAAGTATACTAATTGTCAAGCAAGTGCATGATACAAGTCTTTGGGTTTTTTCCAGATTGAATAGGAACTTGAATCAGTACCCTTGAAGATGAGACAGTTATGTTAACAGCAGCCTAATACTGACATTCTCATAGACTGTTTTCTGTCAAGATTTGGGATTTTTGTGTGGGTTTTTTTTTTTTATTTATGAAGATTGGTTAGCTTCAGATACAGAAAGTGTCTGGAGGTGGCCTTCTTAAGAACTAGGGAGCTCACAAGAGAGACAAATTGTCTGAGGAGTTTCATTATTCCTGTTCATATCACTTTCTCAGCTGATAGCAGCTTTAACAAGCTGCTTTTCATCAAAATGAGGATTGCGACTAACAGCATGGAATGCAGAAGCCTGGGCTCTGCAGAGCTGCGGGTCTGACCGCTGCCAGGGTGTTTCCCTGCCGTGCCATGTAAAACAGAAGCTGTTCTCCTCAGTCGTCTGCAAAAGGTTCAGAAAGGAGCAACCTTCACAAAAGTCAGAGGTTCCCCAAGGTGGGAATAGGTGTATTTGGTGATTAGCAATTATCAGGTATCAGGCAGTCTCAGAATGACGAGTGCCAGGTGTGCCAATGTGGACTGTGAGCTGGTTATATATATATAGATATATATAAAAATATTCTACCTGTGCTGGTTCAGTCTGAAGTCTGAGTGTCATGGATATCTACTAGGGCTTTTTGTAATTGCATGTGGTTGTCTGTGTTAGTGGCTTAAAGTTACTAGGTGAAAGTTTTAACCATGACTTGAAAGCCATTTCTTTAGTAGCCCATAACATCCAGAGAAACTTCAGGTTTTGCAGTTGTTTAATTGGACTTTAATTGTGCATCTTAAGTTAATACAATGTTCATAGAAGTAATAAGTTTTCCCCCCTTAATTCCAGTAAATTTGTGAAGAAGCAGAGTTCTAGATGCAATTCTCGGTGAGGATGCTTTTATTACACATAAGCAGAGCTAATTACTGAAGTCTTTAATGAAGCAATTATTATTAATAATGCTGGAATGTTTAATAAGGAAATCTGAGCTTTGAATTGGTTATACAACCTAGACTTGTGGATGTATATGTGGGTACATGGGCTCTTTTTCTGAATGAATTTAAAGGTTGTTAGATTTTTGTTTGGGTATGCTGTGCTTGTTTGGGGGGAAGTTGTGTGGTGGTTGGATTTTTTTGTTTGTTTTAAAATAAAAACAAACAACTTGTTGAAGACAAGTTCTAATGTCTGAGGTTTACCAGCTCTCTATTGCTTTTTATTACTTCTGTGTTATTCTACAATTCCAGTGAAACCCTCAAGCCTCCAAACCTGACAGGCAGCAGAGGCTTCTGTCACAGCCCTATGCTGAGAAAGGCAGGGAACCTCATTCCATGAAATTTGCCTGGAGAAGGACCTTGGGGATAAAATGTTGACACACTTAGTCGTTCACCTGCAGAGGGTAGCTGGCGATTACATCAGGCATCAGAGCTAGTGTTTCTCTTGCAGTTTCTCAACTGGAATTGGCAAGAAAACTTGTAATTTTCTTTCTGGTGGGTATCAGTCTGGGATAGCTGGATATGAACTAATTATAATATAAATAAATAATGGTACCAATTATAGTATTGTACTCTGTGATTTAGGAAATTTTTTTAGGAAATTTTTGCATACTGTAATCCTCTATTGTCTCTAAAAATCAGGAAAAAGGATTTGAAGTACGATAGCTCCTGAATTTCTCTCTAAATACAGTACTTTTTATCAGGTCACTTATTTCCTTCTTGTTCTTCAGATTCTTTTGGTTCTTTTGGTTCTTTCTTACTTGAGACAGCTCTCATGCTGCTGATTCATCTGTGTTATTTCTGACTGACCTCACAAAGTGCTTTTTCTTTAGCTCACCAATTTTTTGTCAGTTCCAGTAAGAATATCTGAATAGTTTATATAGGAATTAACTCTAGTTCTTTGTGTCTAGGGACATTCATTACAGTTTTCAGTGCCCATGAACAGTCATAAAAGCATTTAACATTAATGCAAATTTAAATTTAGTTGACTAGCTAATAAATCACTCTGTTTCGTTTTGCCCCCTTTTATCTTTTAGATCTCTACTGCATTTGCTATATAGCAAATGTACATTTTATTTCCTGTTACCACTCCTGCCAGATGCAATTTTAACAAACATCTTTACATTTGTTTTCATATTAGTAACCTCTTTTCTGGTGATCAACATAGTTGATCTGAGACAAGTCTTTATTATTATTGTCATTGATATATAGAAGGTCCCTCTTAAGATTTTTCTGGTTGCATTTTTTCACATCTTCAAAACCGATTGATTTGCCTCTGTGTGTACTCTAACATTTTTGCATTTGGGAATACTCCCTTGAAAACAAACCTGCCAGGTCTTGAGGGACAGACCACATCTGCCTGGGAACCCTTTTGTTCACCCTCCTGAGAGAGGATGAGGATGCTGTGTTTAGATTTCCCCCTTTCCCTCTCCCGTGGCCCCTGAAGGTGAGAAGAGTTTATCTTGCATCAAGAACGAACCCTTCCCTGAAACAATCTGTTAGGAAATCTCAGCCCAATGCTGCGCTGATGATGGTGAGGTCCCATACACATGTCAGATACTGCAACTGGGAAAATGTTTTGCAAATTGCTGTGCTGGCTGATGGCTGCCCCCCAGCTCCAAGTGACGACCGTCAGGCAGCACCACAATTCTTCTGTCAGAGAGGTTTCGGGAAGGGTCTGTAAATCTGGTCTGATGTAACTGGTCGTGGGAAGGTCTCGCTTTTCACTTTACATGCACGATGAGCTCTTTGCAGTAGCAACTCTTTCTAAACATTTCTACAGCAGTGGCCACACTTTAACCTGATTTATTTTTTAAGGCCGCTATTTCAGTAAATGTGTTAATCAAGCGACATTGAGACTCTAGTAAACCCCGCCTGGATAGCCCTTGTTTACAGAAGAAATACTGTTTACCTCCTCCTCATCTAGATCAGAGGTAGCTGCAGAAGATAGTGGAGATCCCTGACAAGCTCCTTAGAGCTTGAACTTCTGCTGCTGGTCACTTGAGTCAAACAAATAACATTTCTAGCAGCTTCCACACAGAAGTGTTTCATTATGTTGTCAGGCATGAAAATTGTATTGCCGCTATGTACAAGTGTTTTTAGAAGAAGTGACAGCTTTTTGATTTATGTGTCTTTAAGATTCTAGTTGAAGCTGGTGATGATATGTGACACCAAAGAGGAGAAAAGCTTTTTCACTGTGAGAGCTTAAGAAGGAAAAGTACTCTTTGCTGCTTCTCACAATCCAAATTAAGCTTTCTGTTGGGCAATATGGGAGACATTTTAAGACTGCGTAGAAGGAAAGCTCTGTTTCAGAACCATCCAAATATGACTCACCCTATTTAAGAGAAATGTTCCAGCTGTACTTAGAGGTTAATCTTAGCTTCTCTGAACATGTACATGGTTGTGTTGAAAAGACTGATAAGTAGTGAGTGTAAATTCTTCCCAGAAAAGTTCCCACTTCACAGAAGGGGAGGGAGGAGAGAGAAACCTTTTATTTAGGCCAGCTATTGTAAAGAGTGTTGTGATGTTTCCTGGGCTGACTAGAAGGACAAAGAGGAATAATAATAACAGATAAAAAGAAAATTATTTATGTAAAAGATTGAGGGTTTTTAAAGTATCAATTAGGATATACACTCACTATTTTAAATTATGAATCTGTTTCATCAACAGTCTTCTGATGTTCTAGATTCTATTCTTGCTGTGCCACTTGTTTTGCAACTAAACCACTTCATATTCATAAATGTTCTCAGTCATAAATTTGTCTCTTGGGATGATTAAAATATGCCAGAGAGTTTTCAGTCTTTTATGTAATTTTGTTTCAAATGTATGCAATCTATAAGGAAAAGGAAGTTAGACATGTATTTTCCTAGTAGCAGGGAAAGGCAGATATTAAACCAAAATATTATTGGAGCTTTTTCCGTGGGACAGTTTAGGTATTTAAATAGGAAGCACTGAATACTGAAATGGCTTTCTGAAGTTTCTTTGTTCTGTGATTAAAAAGCTTTCACATTATTTCCCTAAAACTTAGTAGAGATGAAACAACATATAATCTTTTCTGTCAGTATTAGTGAAATAAAATCTAACTAACCTGCGCTGGAAAAAAAACCCCACACAAAACCTAGTCAATAAGTAGAGTCACGGCTGTATTTTAAAACTCACTGTTTCTTTATACTAAAAAGACTGTGAGGCCGCAAGAGCCTTATTGGCTTCTGAAGTGAAACTGTTTTTCTTCCCTAATGCAAGATGAATGCAAGTAAACAGCAGATGTTAAAATTTTCAGATATTTAAGACATCAAAGTTTCCTTCCAGTGACATATATGGGAGATTTAAATAGAGATCTCATTTTAAAATCAGCAGGAGATATCTGAGAAACATATTGCTGAGAAAGAAATAAGAAATTTGTTGAGTACAATCCAGTCAATATATTATTGTATGCCAACAATCTGAGAAGAGTTAAGATTGGTATCTGAGAGCTTTTCAGCAGCAGTATCTGGTAAATACCTTAATCAAAAGTTTTATTTGTTTCTTCAGAATAAATATAATTTCTTTAAATGAACTCTATTAATTATGAAAAATATATATACATATACAGATCAGAGCATTAAGATTTTAACACTATGAGTAGAACTCTCTTTCTCCCTCAGACAATATTGACTCCAATTCCCCAATTTGTCTTGTGACTTATGCCTGGATGGACAATTTAAAAATAAATAAATTCAATAAAG
Source organism: Aramus guarauna (assembly GCA_013400195.1). Lineage (NCBI taxonomy): Eukaryota > Metazoa > Chordata > Aves > Gruiformes > Aramidae > Aramus > Aramus guarauna. Next base: position 1,005,511 of record VXBL01005228.1, read on the forward strand.
AGATCCAGTCTTGTTTGAAACAATTCAAGTGGGAGAGTATCTACCCTGTCCCCTGGTATTTTTTTTTTTTCCATAAGGTTAATTACCTATGCTGTTTAAAGTTTGCTGTGAATCAGAGTACAGCTTATCGAAAGAACGCAGATCTCAGCTGCTTGTATTTTCTTTGTTGTCCCTTAATGTATTTTTTTCCTAAGCTGTATTTAAAGAGTGGGCCAGAAGGGCAGAAACAAACACACATTTATTTCTGTCTTAGAACCTACTATTTGATCTTTTATTTTCTTTTAGTAGTGTATGGAGCCAGTTAAAACTCTTGCCGTTTAGAAGTGTGTCCCATTGATCTTTTGGAACAGCGCTAGTTTGGACCTTCAGTTCTCAGCCAGACTTTGGCACCACGCTGATCGCTTCTGTGCTGTGTAATGGATTTGTCACAGCGGTATTTATAAAGAATCTTTTCTTGAAAATAAAAAGACATCTTCACCCTACCTCCCCTCCTCAAAAGGGGAGTTAAAGGAGAAAAAAAAAAAGAAAAGAGTAGACTGAAAAAGACACTGCCAAACTCTGTGGGAAGAAGAGAAGTAGGAAATAAAGTGGGAAGAAAATTTGTTAAATCTGGTGCTTATGTAACAGCAACAACTTCACTAAATGGCAATACAGAGCAAGATGAAGAGGAGTCTGCAATTCAGGCTATCTTTCAAAATTAAAAACAATGTAAGCGAAAAGATGTATCCAATACATTCAAATATCTAAGAAACCTTTAAAAGAAAAGGTTCTAAAGACTACAGGGTCTACAGACTTGCTATCATCCATGCTTTCCCAGGCACAGCTGCTGTTTCCCTAAAAATATACTTTTACAGTGATTCTGGCTTACCGAGTCTGGGGATATACATATGTTGATAAATTAATGCTGCATTTTTAAAAAGTTGCATCACAATCACAGAGGAATTTCTGTTTAAATGCCTAGTTTCTAGCTTTCATGTAAGTATATATATAACCCATTTCCTTTACACTGTCGCTCTTCTTAGAAGCACATGGATAATTATAATTGTAAATAAGCATTATATAATTAAAATATAAATCAGCATTAAAATTTTTAAAATTAGTTTTCCTTTGAATGCTTTCATTTCTGCTCTATTATAAATGATGGATTAATTTCCATTCATTCCTTTTAAATACCTTTGAGCAAAAGCAATGATTTCACTGCTTAAATTGCTGCAGAAAGTTAGTATTTTATTTCTTGTTATTATTTAATTACTGGTACCATAGTGCAAACTATGGTATCTTATCCTTAATTTCCAGAGGAAAAAAATATTATAAAACCTTTCCAAATTCTGTAGTCTGTACTTTTTGTTTGCTTGATGCATTAAAAAAGATCGATAGAAAATAGAGATTAAAGAATGCTATTAGATTCTGAAGTCCTCACCTCTTGCTAATGAAAGATTTCAAGTCAAATAACACAGTAAAAGCTCAGTCAGGCTAACTTTAATATAGCAAAACCTGGATTTAATCTTGAAAAGACTCCATGCTTGCAGGACCTTTTGTGTTGAGTTTTGTTTCTCACAAAACTTTTACATCACAAGCTGGCCCTGCGGAGTGCCACAGGTGAGCATATTTATCTCAGAAATAACAGATTTGGGATGGTGCATCCTGAAGGGCAAAGGAAGAACTGGGAGTATCTTGGGTGACTGAGTAAGAGTTGGAGGAAGCTGAAGCAGTGTATTTCTATGATGTACGCCTATACGTATCTTGTTTGTGGTACTACCGCTTCTATTATCATGATTTGAGCAAATATTTACATAAAGAATTTCAGCCTTGCTTATCAGGACTACTACTCGAGTGCTTGCATGCTCATAAGCAATCCATAATCAGCTTTTGGAGGTTCCTCAGCCCTAAAAATAGTAATGTACAGAGTCCCAGAGAGGTGTGTCCTTGTTTTGTTTGCCTTAAGTAAAGGTCTTGGTGTGGGGTTTAACAGCATAATTTTTGATGGAGTTTTATTTTCTTCCTTGCATCCTCATGCAGGATTTTGGTCCTCTGGAGAGAGATGTTTCCAGAGACAACCTTCCCTACAGAAGGGACTGATCTTTCCAGTTACTGCCACTACATGGATTTTCAGAACAGGGAGAATTCCAATATAATAAATCCTGGCATCATATCAAGATGCCTTTGAGGTTTCTCATTCAGATAGTTCGGTGTAAGTCTGCTGCTATCTTACCCTGGATGAGCTTTCAAAGGCGCTGTGTTCAAAGGTACACTGCCCTTTTCAACTATTAATCACTTCAGTACTTGGTGAATTATCTTCTACGCTAAGGAAGAAATTATACTTCCTAGATACTCCATCTCGCAAGCAATCCAAAGTGATGAATGCTGCATGCTACTGATGAGCACCGCAACACAGAAGTTGTATTTCCTCAGTGTGATCCAGGCAATGGCGAAGGTGGGGAAAAATTAATACATTCTTATTTCTGATAGTTTTATGGTTTTTCATGAATGATCATAAAATATTCTTAGGGACCTGTAACTATAAATACACGTGTATATTTTACTGACTGCAGTCAAGCTTGTTTAAAATACGAGCCTTCGTAACTCTGTTTCAGGTCTGGTTGGTGAAACAGTGGCTGATTCCAAAGTTACAGTATTGATAGTTATGTGCTGTATTTACAGAAAATTGCTTTTATTGCATTATGGAAAAACCTGTAAGCAGCATTTGATTTCTGGTTTTTTTATTTATTTTTTAAAAATCCTGTACTCTGGAAAGCTTTTGTGCTAACGGTTGTTTGTGGTATCTCATTATTTAAACTGAGTGAACTATAGCATTATTAGTGGTGTGGAAACCAGCACATCTAAGGTGCAGAAGCCAATTTTGTTCAAAAAACCGAAATCTTGCTTCACCTGAAAACTTGGGGTTTAAGTCACCAGCGCTCTCAGGTAATCATCATCTTGCGAATTAACAAACCTGACACTCTGTCAGATGCACAGATGTAATCCGGGCGTTGACGGAGCAACGGCGGGACATTTCAAGGCAGTGTAGCTGAAACCAGCAGCCAAACGCCGAGGCAGCGGCCCCGAAGCCGGCCCGGCCCGCCGGGAGCGGCGACCCCGCGCCCAGGGCTTCCCTCAGGCGGGGAGAGACCCGCCGCCTGCCGCCACCTCTCGCGACAGGCGCTGGCGGGGCTTGGGCGTTGCCGCAGCAACCGCGGCCGCCCGCGCACCGGCTGAGCCCCCTGGGGAGCGCGAGCTGCCAGCCTGAGCGCGGGGAGGGTGCGGTGCCCCTGCCGGCTCGGAACGCCATGTCGGCCGGTGGTCGTCACCCTCCTCCCACAAGGAGCTCGGCCCTGGTGTCCACCCGGCGGAGCGCCGCGTCCTCCGCCCTCACCAGAAGGGATGTGGCAACCCCGAGAGGGCTCCCAGGAAAACGGGCAGCCGCCCGGGCTGCAGGGCATGGCAGGGCCTGTGGCTGTACCTGATGGCAGCAGCCAGAACAGCTCTGAGGGGTGACCAAGCAGACGATGTGCTCGGGCTGGCGGCAGAGCTTTGGGAGGAAGCAGACAGGTTAGGGAGCCGCAGGGAGGCTGAGAAAGAGAACCACGCTCTGCCCTCCCTGAGATGCAAACATCTGCCAGAAAGAAAAACAAAACCACGATCTGGTAGATCTGTAAAGATGTTTCCACAGAGCCCAAGAGCTCTCAATCCCCATGTGTTTAAAAAAAAAAAAAAAAGGGATGGAAGGCAGGCAAGAGACCAGCATGGATGAGTCAAGACCTGCAGGTCAAAGTGAAGGGCAAGAAGGAAATGCACAGGCAGTGGGAGCAGGGACAGGTACCCTGTGAAGAGTACAGGGACACTGCCCGGTCGTGTAGGGATGGGGTGAGGGAGGCCAAGGCACAGCTGGAGCTGAACTTGGCAAGGGACACGAGGAATAGTAAGACTGGCTTGTACAGGTCTGTCACCAGAAAAAGAAGGTTAAGTGTACCCCACCGGTGAACACGACTGGTAAGAGCAGATGAGGAGAAGTCTGAGGTACTCACCAACTATTTTTCCTCACCCTTCACTGGCAACCTCTCTTCCCACACCTCTCAAGTGGATGGACCTCAAGGCAGGGACTGAGGGAGCAAAGTCCTTCCCTCTGTAAGAGAGGATCGGGTTTGTGACCAGCTAAGGAACCTGAACATAAGTCTATGGGATCTGTTGAGATGCATCCCAGCGTCCTGAGGCTGATGTAGTTGCCAAGCCACTCTCCGTAGTATTTGAAAAAGTCATGGCAGTCAGTTGAAGACCCTGGCAACTAGAAAAAGGGAAACATTGTATCCATTTTGTAAAAAAGAAAAAAAAATAAATAGAAGGGAGGACCCCCTGGGAACTACTGACCTGTCAGCCTCACCTCTGTGCTTGGGAAGATCATGGAACAGATGCTCCTTAGAAGCTACGTTAAGGCACATGGAGGACAGGGAGGTGACTCAAGACAGCAAGCATGGCTTCACCAAGGAGGAGTCTTGCCTGACCAACCTAGTGGCCTTCTGTGATGTGTGACTGCATCAGTGGACAAGGGCAGAGGTATGGATATTTTCTGTAAGGCCTTTGACACGATTCCTCACATCCTTCTTTCTAAGGTGGAAAGAGATGGATTTGATGGGTAGAATATTGAGTGGATAAGGAATTGGCTGGATGGTTACATCCAGAGGGTAGTGGTCAACAGCTCAATGTCCAAATGGAGATCAGTGATGAGTGGTGTCCCTCATGTCCATCTGTACTGGGACTAGTACAGTTTAATATCTTTATCAATGACATAGATAAATTTGCAGATGACACCAAGCTGAGTGGTGCAGTTGACATGCCTGAGATATGGGATGCCATTCAGACAGACCTGGACAAGCTCGAAAAGTGGGCCCATGTGAACCTCTTGACTTTTTAATAGGACTTGTAGCAACAGAACAAGTGGTAAGGTTTTTAAACTAAAAGAGTATATGTTTAGATTGAATATAAGGAAGAAAATCTTTTATGATGAGGTTGGTGAAACACAAACAGGTTGCCCAGAGAGGTTGTAGATGCCCCGCCCCTGGAAACATTCAAGGTCAGGTTGGATAGGGCTTTGTGCAACCTGATTTAGTTGAAGATGTCCCTGCTCATTGCAAGGGGGTTGAACTAGATGACCTTTGAAGGTTCTTTCCAACTCAAACCATTCTATGATTCTGTGATTTTTTTGTTAGTATATTTGGGGAGTATTTAGCGAGCTGATACAGGCAGAGGAACGAGAGATGATGGGCGTAATTAGAAACAGAAGTGGCAGCTACCCTCTGCTTTGTAATGGGAGTTCACAGCAGATATAAGAAACATTTTCCCCATGAGGACAGCTAAAGAGTGCAGCAGGCTGCCTGGAGAAGCTGTGCAGTCTCCATCCTTGGGTGTTTCAAGACTGACCAGATAAAGCTCTGAGCAGAATGGACTGGCCTCCAAGCTGATCCTGCTGTGAGCAGCCATTTGGACTAGAGACCTCCTGGGGTCCCTTCCCACCTGAATTATCCCATGATCCTTTGAAAATCTGTTCAGCTCTGTCATGAACAGTTTTTGAGGTTTGTTAATAAAATAGGAAGAGATCAACGGAAAATTACAAAAGCTAATTAAAGGTTTGTAACACTTTTTATTTTTTAAATAGAAATAAAGTCTATAGTCTTTTGTAGTTTTTTTATAAATAGGGAATTTAAATGGTAATTTGATCAGAGTATGTACTTATTACATGGGAGGGGAAACTTTGGTAATGTGTTCTTCAGTCCAGCAGAGAGAAATATAAGGTTGGAGGCTGGAAGCAGGTGATAGGTATATTGAAATCAGATATTAGATTTTCCTAAAAGCAAAATAAAATTACAATGAGGTAATTTAACTGGAAAGCTAACTAAGTGTTTTGGTTGATTGGCCATCACTGGTAATTTTAAAATCAGGTTCAGATGCTATTTCTAAATGTGGTAGTCTGATTCAAATGGAACGAAATCAGAAAAGTCATGTGACCTGTGTTATGCAAGAAGATGAATTAGATGACCACACTGAGTACCTTCAGTCCTCTAATTTATGGAAATGAAAAATAATTCAGTCCAACCTGACAGTGATGCCAACCCACACAGCAGTTTCTTTGGCTTGGAATAATTTTGAAAAATCAGATCACTTCCTTCATCTAAGAAACAAGGTTATTTAAGGAAGTGGTTGTCTGACTATACTGAATTTTAATGCTAAAATGCATAGTGTTGCACTACATCCATCACAGTGGTACCAGCACACACAGACCAAGAATCTGGCTATGAATATGTAGAGAAAAGGAGGGGAAAAAAACCCCAGATTTCTCTAGTTCAAGAGAGAGTGGGAGCTAAACAAAATCAAACAACTGTGAAGGACACTCAATTCCTTTCCTTCCTCAATCTCGGCTACATTTTTTTTCTACGCTTGGAACCATTAATGATCACAATCAATAGTAATCTGATGGTTTCAGAACTTTAATGTGTTCTCAAGGAAAAATAATTACTACCTAATTTATCTGGAAATACCAGAACATATTAAATTTTTCAGTAAGTTGTAGACATTGTTTTGTCAGAGCATTTTGCTTGGAAACACAGTAATATGGTTTATGTCAACTCCAAGAAGTATTTTGACCAGTAATCTGAATCATTGAAATTAAACTTCACTATAAATCCTAAATCACTCAGCTTCTGGATCATTCATCCAGAAGCACTACAACAAGCTGCTTCAAAATTTCTATAGTACTTTTATAAATGTGTAACTCCGTGATCTGACAATCTTAAGGCACGGCTAAATTGTGCAAAGCTATGATGCACAGACCTACATTCAGGTCCTGGTCAATAGACTATAGTAACCTGCAGACAGGAGATATATGTCGACCCCGTGCTAAGTTTGATCTGATAGGGATAACTGCAACCTTTAATTGGTCAGGTATAGGTCTGTGCTAAAATGGCTGTACTACTTCTGGATTAGACAGCATGGTGGTGCTGCGATGATAACTGGTGCCAGCTTGGTTTGTTTTCATGAAGCACTATAAGCTTAGAAACCCATATTTCTAGGTTTTTGCAACCTGGAGAGAAAAAATGGTTCCAAGAATTTAAAAGAAATTAAAATGGTTTCTTCAAAATACAGATACGAGTTAAAAATGCTAAACAAGCAGGTGAGACACGTTTCAGTCACTGCTTTTGTTTGCATATTTGTGTCTTTTTGTATCCATTTTAGATACCACCTTCATGTCTTAAAGTACCACCTACAGCTTATAAAAAGAATTGGTGTTACAAACTTGAAAGAATGAAAGAAGTAGGTGCGGATGAGAGGGAAAGAGGCACAGAGTGCTGCCGGTATTGCCTTGCTGCGTTAAAACCCATGTCGTATATCTTTTACTCTGTGTGTATAAGAGTATAACTCTTCTTTGCCGTAGCATTCATGGCTATGGAACCATCAGATACAAGTTTTGAGTAATTGCTTAAATGTTAAACAAGCAGGGTAGAGGGCACTGGGTTAATTATTTATCCTATATCCCTCTGGAAAACAACATAAACAACTTTTATTCATCTAAATGAGGCTGCTACTTGTACATAAACTGATACAGCGTCTGCCATTGATAGGGCTGAGTGGGGTATAGTATCACATGAAAATGAAAAGCTTCAGCAGTGAAAAGAAATTGCATGAATCTCATTATCATGAATATAGCACTACAGCAGCACTTAACAACACTCATATTTTCTGATGGGAAGATGAGCATTTTATCTCATCTGTTTTTAAGTCAGTCTTTTGTTGTTTTTTTTCCAGACTAGTTAGAAAAGTGAGTTTACACCCCCTGCCCCCCAAAGTTAAAAAGTTAGTGTATTCTATTCAAAACAGGCATATGGTTATGGCTGCCCTCCAGCCTATGTATCATGGTTTTCCTTTGTCACATGAAACCAGGGTAAAACTCTAGTCTAGGCATACCTATTATAACTTGCATTATAACAGAAATGAAAGAGTTCAGATGATTTTATTTCAATATTTGAAAAAGTCATCATCTACTTCAATTGTGCTAAAATTTGGAACTCCCATGGGATAACTGGGTAGATTTGCATTCCAGTGTTTTTATTAAATGAGCAGGAAGTCCCTTATAAGCAAAGTAAGAAAATCCCTTCCCTAGATTTATTTATTTACTTATTTATTTTCCTGTGGATGACAGAAAGTATGCTCGTGTAGCCACACCTTGAGAACAGGGCAGAACTTGTGCGGCTGGGAACCAGCAGCAGGCTGGAAGCAGTAGCTGATTTAGCATGGCCAGAAATCGGAGCCTGCCCCAGATGGTCTCATGTACAAAGGCTTACCCAATTCCCACCTGATACCTACTACCTTCAGGGGAAACCAACGCTGAAAACAGCTTTCTAAAAAAGGCTAAGTAGTCTCAGTAGGTGTGAGCCTAGCCTAAAAACATATGGGCAGACTGGATAGCCAAGGAGCTTTGTAGCCTGTTGGTTTTCATGTGGTGTGGGTGACTCAAAGGGATGTGCAACAGCTGTTGAGCCTCATCCTTCTGTATCTCCCCGCCAGCCAGCATCAAACTGCATCCAAATACTGACAGGAATCCTGAAAGGGAAAAGGGATAACAAGCATCTGCCTGAGGCCCAGGTTTTCAATATGGGAAAATGTAATCTAAACACATGGTAAAATTCAGAAGGCACTCTGTTTTATCAAGAAAAGCAAGCGGCATATTTACCTGTGAAGACATTTGGAAGGATTGAAGGAGGATTAAGATGGAAGTAGCAGGGGAAAAGTAGTGTGGATTGCTAGAAAGGAGGAAGTATGAGGACGGCTAAGGAGTAGGGGCGAGAGAAGGGAGAAGAAGCTGCTGAGCAGTACAAGCAATGGAAGAAGTTAGAGACAGGTATCATCTATCTGAGTCCCATCTTTTCCCATTTTTGCTCTGGAATATGCGTAGTCTGTTCCCCTGGCCTGTTTATGCCTCCCTTGCTGTTCTTTGGTATGAGCTGCAGATATGGGGGGGGTAATGGCATTTTTCAAGATGCGAATATCTCTTACCGGACCCCCAGTGTTGAGTTACTGGTGAGGCTCAGCAGGGGGGAACAAGGAAGATTGGGAGGCAAGGGGGAAAGCAGAGCACTTTGAGTCCTGCATGAGAATATGAAAGGATGTTTAAGCCTTTTTTTTGGTCCTAATCATTATCTTACTTGGTTGTATCTTCTGAGAAATCTTTTTACAACTTATATTCAACCTTAGTTTGCTAGTTTTAGTTTACAACTTCTGGATTCCTTGAATCAAAACTGATACCCACAGAAAATCTTGCAGATGTTAACTGCATCAGAGCAGTTTTCACTTTTTCAAAGATGGAAGTCTCAGTTTCTTTCTTTCCAAATAAACTCTTGTGTTAGCTTTAAATGTAGCAGAAGGTTTATTCAACGTTCCTATGTGTAATGCAATTCTAGGGAAGAAAAAAAGCTTAAAACCACTCTTTGTATGACTGATTGTTAATGACCCCAGCTGAAATAAAATAATCAATAAATATACATACTAATTTGGAAGTTTAATATACTCTTGTGTTCAAACTCAATTTTCAACAGGCAGTGCATTAAAGGAGAAAAGTCTAAAGCTGTACTTAGCATGACCTATTGTTGGTGACAACAATAAAATGAAAATCTTCAGTAGGTGTATTATATACTTTGGAGGTTAATAATTACTCAGTACTCATTCTGTAAAGTAGTTGATAGTTTTCTCCCTTTTTTTTTTTT